>VYXH01009147.1:135906-153505 GCA_013397275.1 Burhinus bistriatus | reverse complement strand
ATTCTATGATTCTATGAAATGTCGTATGTTGTTACCATCCTCTGAATTTATGAAAGTAGATCTCTTTCTTTCTGTGACTGTAGATAGTGTCAGTAATAATAATGCCCTTTTATCATTCCACTATTTCCATCCTTTCACTAATGGCATTGCAAAGCTGTAGTTGTTTTTCTGGAATGTTTTTTAAGTGGAAGTCTCAAAAAAAAAGAGAAGTGACAGTATGAATGCACTGTGTTACAGTTTCTTCAGGTGAAAACCAGCTGGTGGCACATATTTCTTGTATGTTACTCGGAATTGGATCTGTTATTACTTTTGCATCAGCCATGGGAATCCTTGGAATTGTTAAGGAAATCAGATGTCTACTAGTTACAGTAAGTGTAAACCAGACTCCAACTTTCTTGTAAAATGAAAAGGAGTTTTGTGTTCATGAAAACTGTGATACTTGTCTTGATCTTGTGGTTTCCACATACATTGCTTAACAAATCTGCTGATAGAAAGGTATTTTTAGATAAATTCCTGTCTCAAATGAAATCTGAACAAAACTGAAGACTCTCCCATATCACTTCATGAATGTTTTCAATGACAAAACACTTGCAGTTTGATGCAGCAAAGATTTTAACCACTGTATTTATTAACTTAGAGGCTTTAAAATTAATTTAGTATTGAAATTATGCAAAGTAACTATCTCTCAGTATGTGCGTACATGCTTAGTATGTGCTGAAAAAATAAAGAAAAGCCTGCCCCAGAATATTGCAGGTTGAAGGCACGAGTAGCTGCAGTACGGCTACAACATCGAAACAGAGTATGGTTAAAAAGCTGTTAGCTAGGTAAACCTACCTGGATACTCCATATTTATATACAATTCCTGCTTTTTAAGAGAAGAACACTTTAGTTTCTGAAAAATTACACTGTAACTGTACATTCTTATGATAGATTTGATTACACTTTCCTTTATCTTTTGTTTATTGTCATCTTTTTTGAGCAATCTATTTTAGACTATATGCAGGCTGAAGCAGAGAACTGTTCTACTGATTCATTTGTTAAGCACTACAAATATCAATAGACACAGCACTGAGAGGAACCCAGGTGCTATAACCAGGAATCTTGTTCCTTCTTCCTACTACTGCCCTAGGCATGTAGTGTTTGCCTCACAGTTTATTAGATGGTGAAAGAAGTGTCTCATTTCCAGCTTCCATGGAAGTATCTAGTATCACAATATCTAGACACTGTAGGTGCAATTTGGTCTCACTGAAAATGAAAAAAAAATCAACTATCTTTTTGTTATGTTTGTGCATCTCATAACTCAAAAGGGTCCTTGACTAGGTGTGAGACTTAGGTACCATGATAATTCAAACAGTAAATAATGAAATAAGAATTTTCTTCAGTGGAGCACATGTGCTTAACAACAGCTTTTGTTTTTCACTTTGAAGAAGGTTATGGCTTTGTCTTTAAGCCCAAAACAATGAGTTGTGCTTTGCCTGAAGCCTGCCTCTTAGACTATGATGTCACCTTCTGAGGGTTTCCAGGAAAAAGTATTTCTTATTTTTGTTGGAATGACTCTAAATAATAGTCATGAAGGATTATACATGAGTTTCTGGAATTTTTTATTGCATTACTCACTTGTTCAATATTATGTTTACACATAATTTGGAGTGTTTTTTCAGTATATGAGTTTTCAGATCCTGGTGTTTGTTACCCAGATGGCAATATTGATGCTGATACTCATGAAGAAAGAAGAGGTATGTAAATAAATTATCTGAGACTGCTGATAATTTCAAAATAGTTGCTTGCAATTAATTAAAAAAAAAATTCTAATAGTCAGTTCTCACTGTATGCTGTATCACCTTTTGTTTGAACTTGAGTATTCTACATGTTGACCAGGCATAGCAGAAAACGTAAAGGAGAGTTTCCAGTTTATCCTGTGCAATAAAAACATACTCTTCCTGTTAGGAATGTGGAATCAACAGTGTAAGGGACAGCTTTATTCCTTTGTGAGGGATAACCCAGAAAGTCCCTCTTTCCTGGGAATCAGCAGAGGTAGAATAAAGCATTAGATGCTTACCTCTGTCTGCTACCAGGTGATAACAGTAGTCCACTGTGCAATTGGTAGTAGGAGATGTTGGTATCATGGCATGCAAAGTATGGTAATGAATTAATAATTCATTAATTGTATTTGAATGTATTTTAGCTCCAAGTAGAGGTCTAATAGAAAGAATATGTATCTTTGCTTTTAACAACAGGAAGCAACAATAAATACCAACATAGCTGTTGTTGCTAGTAACTGTACTGTTTTGAAACTTTATTCAGTCATTTATTTTTCTACATATAGCAACTCCAATAGCTTGAGCACTCCTCACAGTATGATATGGAACGTAATCTGTGATGAATCCATACTGGTCTGGCTGCTTCCATATTCCATAATTCCAAAATCTATGGTTTGAGAAAACCTTCCATGACACTGGTATCATAAGGTTCATATAGTTCTTCAAATCCTGCTGCTATTCAGGCAGAGTACAGCATAAATAAATTAGTTTTAGTCCATCAAAGTGAATCTGTATCATCAAGATTTCTTCATTAAATGTTAATTTATAATTATGGAGTCCTCCCTGTTTTATATGATGGTTTTACATGTTGAAAGATTTGAACTGTCAGGAGTGATGCATTCTGAAGTCAGCTACTTCGGCTAGGAAAATTGGTTGAAAGATTGCAGTTAAATTTATTTTATATCAACTGTAATTGCACTTGATCTCAACCTTAATTAAGTGTTGCTGAATGATGGTAACATCATCTTTCACTGGGCAAGCTTTTGAGTTTTGTTTTTAGGATGGCTGTACTAAGGGGAATGAATTGGAGAAACCTCATATTTTTTCTTATTTTGTAATGAAACCTTTCAGTGGCCTAGGACTTCTCTGAATATTCCTTGCTACACTCCCCATAACCACACTCTTTGTGATCAGCTTGTCCACTTCAATTACTGTTGAAGGTCTATTTTAACAGTGTCTGCCAAGATGCCTAATCTAGGGCCAACATGAGCTGCTAAATCCCCTAGCCCAAAGCAATACATGCCCTGGCCAGATTGTATGGTGCTCACACAAGTTTGTGTCACATTAAGTGTAGAATCAATTTTGGTTTTGTGGTTATTATCATATGGTGCTGTGCTTATTAAAAATAAGCATGAGAGATAGGATTTAGTATTTCATGACATATCAGGTGCATCTATACTGTGTTCCCTGGCTCTTCTGGCTAATCACCTTGTGTCTGCCTGTGCTATGTATGTGATTTGGGTCACTTCATTTATCTTCCCCTTTTGCTTCAACTTTGCCATTAGTGCAATGGCTATGACATGTCTTAGATCATATTTGGCAAATTGATTAGAATGCTACTGCTTGCAAGTAACCCTTGAAGAAACCTGAATATCAATAAAAGATCAAGGATTGTGCTATCCATCCACGCTCTTATCAATATGCATATAGCAAATGCTATAAATATTTATGAACAGGTCCACAATCAATGGAACAACAGAATTGATGAAGTTATTTCTGCATATGGGAATGAAAGTCTGGCTGAGCAGGAACCTGTGTGGAACATTCTGGATGCTGTGCAGCACAATGTAAGGAAAAAAACCCACAAAACATCACCACCAAAAATACTGCATCAATCAAAAATGTGTATACCAATCAGAACCTACTTTAAAAAAACAACTCCTTTAATAAAGGATTAATTTTCCAAGATCCGCTGCTAATATCTGATGTGGGTGGGCAGATTCCTTGCTGTTATATGGATTATTATGAATAAGATTAGGCTTTTGAAGGTCTTGTCGATGTATGTAGAAGCAGACAGTTTTGGTTGCTGAAGTTTATTGCAGCTGAAAAAAACAATGGGTTTCCTAATATGTGCTAAATATCATAAAACAATTGGTCTGCTTAGGTCTCAAGACTAATCTGAACAATGGACAAGCAGAGATGCTGTGAGGTCAAAGCAGAGCTCCTATTGTGAGAGCATTTGAATAGGTGTTGCACTGAGACTCTCTCAGAAATGCTTAAAGCCTCAGATGAGCTTGCAAATCAATACTTTCAGCACACATACTTAATTATTAATCATATTTTTTTTTGTGGCCTGGCAGCATGTAGTTTGTTTCCTTTTTCAGAAAAGTCCTTTAAAGCATTTGTATGAGATCAGTCATTTTGGAAGTTATTAGCAATGTTTTTGACCAGTGGCCTGCTATCCACCCTTCAAATGAATTCTGCATCATAAGCTTTTAATTACAAACACTACAGCTTAACAGTTTAATATTGTTTAATATGCTTCTATAGGCCAGCTGTGAGTCCCTTAATATGACTTCTTGCAGAGGTGAGTTATAGTTCTTCACAAATGTTGAAGATAATTTATGATTCCAGATAACTCACAAAGCATATATGTCTAGACTCAAGATTACAAATGCATTTGTAATGTATATTTAAAATCTGTTCTTTGAAAATCCAGTCTTCTCTCATTGCATTCATGATTTCTCTAGTGATTAATGGTGACCTCATTATGTCAATGGTGCAGCTAGACTATGAACTGGTATACTTGGGCTCAGTTTTATTGAACTGTTGTGGGAGCACAGATTTCAGCAAAATTACCTACCCACCACCTACCCTGGTGGGCATGTTTAAATTGTGGCAGATCTCAAAATCCTATGGATATCTTGCTGTTGGTATCTAAGCCAGATAAAATTATATTAAATCTGCCAAGGTGAACTGTAATCACACTTTTGAATGAAATACTGCCATCCCCAAGTCTTGTGTTACATGCTTCCAGCTCTTTACGGTATCATTGGCATCTGCCTTGTGAAAAATAAAGAGTCTAAGATTACAAACACTACTAGAGAATAACTGTATTTTTATATATTCTTGGTAATATTTAACATATTGCTTAAAGCGAGTGAGTTTTTTTAACTGAACTTACAGAGTGGTTGAAATGGAATGTTTTTACAGAGAAAGAACATTTTTGGCTAAGTTATCTAATTTTTCAAGGTTTAGAAGCAATATATTTTGGCTTGACTCTTCAAAACATCAAAATGAGATGCTTGTTTTTAACATCTCTAAGCTAAAATAGGCAGACTTTTCATCCCACAAACAAAACATTTCTGAAGTTTCATCCTCATTCAGAATGAAAAACTGCTGTAATTTCCTGCATGACAAGAATTCTGTTCTCTGAGCTGTTTGATTGTTTGGTTTGGTTTGTTTTTTTTGTTACTGGTATTGAAATAGATGATTGGGAAGAACTAGCTGATAATCCAGTTGAACAGAGCACAGTATTTTCTTTGTGCTTCAAGTTTGAGGTATGTGTTCACAAGAGATCGACTGCTACTAAAACACAAGTTGGACTAGGTAGAATTTCTAAACATCTCTTGCTAAGAGAGGAGAATTTTTGCAAATATCACATTAGAAGTGACAAAGAATTTTTCAAAATCTCGTCCTAAGTTTCTAGATCAGAGTAAAACAGTGTGTCTGTGGTTTTATTTTTATTTATTAAAATATGTTTTATAAAATCTGTCCCCATTTACTACATTCATTATGAAACAACATTCATTATGTCGTTTCAAATAATATATATTTTTCTTTCTTCTTTTTGTTGTACTTTAGAGGGAGCATGCCCTTAGTATAGCTTACTACTTACACACAATTTCTACGCTGAAATTACTTTGGAAGGTTAAGGGCGATAGTCAAAATGTTTTGCTTTAATCTGGGTTTGTAATTTTTTCTTTTTTCTATTTACATGTGTTCTAGAATAATGTAGAGTCTAAAAGAAAGTTCCTTTCAAACGTATATTTTGGGATCATATTGTTCTTAAATCTGTACTATCCAGTACATATCATGGGAAATGATACATACACAGGGGTGAATCATCCCCTGCAGAAACCTCTCTCTACTGAATACAGAGGGAAACTAATTTATTCTACTAATAGCTAGCACTTGTTGGGGTGGAAATTCCTCTGTGTGACAGCCTTTATAGGTGTTGGTGTTACCAAGTTACACGATTTCTATTCTAGATGGAATGCTGTGGAAGATACAATGTTACGCAGTGGGAAAGGAATAAAAACAAGGAAAACAGTACTCAAATCCCATGTTCATGCACAAAATCCAGTCTGAAGAAATGGTTTTGTGATGTCCCAAGAAATTCAACGTACAGTATGGTAAGGAAAAAAAAACTTGTCTTGAAGAATGTAACTTTTGCTACTAAACAGACTTTGGAAAAAGTGTACAAAACATGTTTGCCACCAAGACTTGGCTTACAAATGCCAAAGTATTAATAATATTCGTTGTTTTGTCTTTAGTCACTCTGAAGCCTTGGTTTTTACTCATTAGGTGTCAGTCATGTAGGCAGTTCTAAGTTAAGGATAATTCAAGAAAACAGGATCACAGATCAATATCACAGGGACGTTTAGTAGCAGTTTAAGAAGTAGTAAGCGTCCTGGCATTCAGAAGTCCATGCTGTGCAAATCAATGATGACAATGAAAAGTGACAGTATATAAAAAACATACAGTACATTTTCCACTTGTAATTACTATTCATTACTTCCAGAATGTGAGCAACATCTCCACCTCTTTGTATTATCTGTTTCCAGAGCACCTCCAATACTTTACAGGATGAAAGGAATGAGCAAGGCATTGAAATGTGAGATGTTCTTCCCAAGACCAGTTCATGTTAGCATTTACATGGCTTAATATCAAGGGACCAGTTTGCATAGGACCATCAGATATCATCACCTGATAATAGAAAACTGGAGCAAAGTGATACATATTATTCTTTTCTGTAAACCCTCCAGTCTTAATAGGACTATCCAATAAGAACAAAAATTCAATGGCCAAAGGTTGTTTCTTGACATTACAAGACAGTAAATAATAGAAAGATTGTTGTCAAATGACATCTGGTATTGTCTTCCTTTGCTCATTGGTTTGGAATTGTTCCCTGTTTCTACAAACCCATGTCATTACTAAAACATTACTTCAAAGTATAGAAAGCATTTATTTATATGTTTTATTATACTTATAACTCTTTTAAGCTATGTAATAATTTATAATTTATTTTAAAAAGCAATATAATAAGCATCGAGTGTAATCTCGAAAATATGCACCTCCATTTCAGGATGCATAATGCATGAGAATCAGTGAAAGCTTGAAAATATTCTTTCAAGCATTTACTTGTAATCTCTCAGTTATACTCACACAAAAGCAAATTCCCTTTTGATTAAGTCACAACCTCTGGAGCATTTCCATACAAAAATATCAGATTTACTGAAGAACAATCTGTTTAGTTCAGATAATTTAAAAAAGGTTATAGCTAACTCTCCACAGTACACATTACTGATATATTTGCTTTCTGGCAAGCAAATATCAGAACCCATCATAACATGCAGAAAATTCTGTATATTTTAAAAGTACATTCTTATAAAGATGTAATATGAATTCAAAAGTTTAAATTACTTTTCCTGAAATCTGTTCATCTGTACTTAGGGATGTGAAGAATATTTAAATACATGGTTTGAAAACAATGTTTTGATCTTAACTGCAATTACTATCAGCCTGCTAATTACACAGGTAAGAGTACTTTTTTGCTTAAAAAAAGCACAAAATATCGATAGTCGGCTGGGGGTAAGAATCAATTCAGTGCCTTTTGGCTTTGGCATGCTCTCCAAAATTTTGTAAAGCTTTCCATCAATTTTTATCAGAAGTAAGATCAAGCACTGTTTACCAAAAGACTCCCATATATTCAAGCACCATCACAGATGTTGGTGTCCAAAGTTTGTTGAATGAAATGTTTGACCTGGCTTGTGAAAGCAAACAGCATTGCAAGGACAGGAAGCAGTTAAAGAGAATGTAAAATCTGGGGAGCAAAAGACCTCTTTTGTCCTCTACTTGTACAGAACCTAGTCCATGAATACACTAAATCAAACAATACAAAATCATTAAACCTCTCCCCCAAAAAACTATGAGAAAATTTTATTGAGTAAAAAGGAATAAAGCTTTCAATATCAAAAGAAAATCGTATGAATTATGGCAACAAGAATTGATTGTCCACTCCACAGACAGCCTGAAGGTTGAGTACCATCAAGCAGGCAGAAACATTTTTGATAATATCTAAAACCATGAGGTTGAAAATGAGATTAGTTAATTTTTACTCAAAGAATTAAAAGTATGACCTATTTTACCTCTTCCATATGTAGTACCTTCCCGTAGAGGTGTGCAGTAAAAACATTCCGGCTATGGAGTGGACCAGTTCAGTAATGAAAGTGTTTCTTCTTCATACTTACCTAATGCTCACTAGCACAGTACGTGAGTGCCTCATGATCTTCAATGTACTATCATTGACACCTTCTTGTCAGCTGGGAAAGAGCTGTTATACCAATTCAAGAAGTTAAGACCAAGATTCATAGGGCACTGAAGCACTTAACGCTTAACTGAATTATGTGCCACTTGAAATAGATTTCAAGACACTTCTGTGGATATAGGCCTAAGTGACTTGCTCGAGGTCACACAGCAAGCCTGTGGCAGAACAGAGAATTCAACTTGTGTCTTCAGGCACGTCCTGATCATTCTCCTTTATATACTGCATAGGAGCCAGGTTAACAGTCAGATTAGCTCAGTCATAATTGAGTATCAACACTTTCTTTGTTGGTTTTAATTTGCTCTTTTTCCTTTCTCAGATATTTTTGATCACACTAATTGGTCAGCTATTTAGAAACACCCAAAAGAATAATATTTGGCCAAATGAATCATGAACTCTTCTGAGCATTGCTGTGGTGCAAGAATCATCTGATCTGTGCCTGTGACAGTCAACGAAATGACTTCCACTAAAATTTGGATTGATCTCTACATATTGTAATCGCTAGGATATTAACATTAGGGCTTTAATATGTTTGTTTATTGTTCATGGCTATGGATATGGCAATATGCTACAAAATCATGTGTGTTAAAGCCATTTGCTAGCTGGTTAATAAAACTTCCTGACAAACTGAATATTAGTTTCCTGAGTCTCCGGAACAACTTGTTCAGAGTGTTATAAATAGTACTGTATAGTATCCCACACTTTGGAACAGAAGGAACCTTTGACATATTCAGTGGAGAAACACATTTACTAAACCTTGCTGATACTTCTTTAGGCTTTTACCTTTCCTTCCAGTCCTCCTCTGTTTTATCCTTGTCTGTTGTGCAATTTAATCTCAGAGAAAATATGTCATATGTATTGGACTCTTACCAGCTCTTTTCCAAGAAGTGTTGCAGTACACATCTTCCGTTCTTGCTGAATGGCTCTTACCATTCGTTTAATGAAACGGCTTCAGTATTTTAGGTGGAGTAAGCTTGAAACCCAAAAACATTCTTTGTCCTCTGAGCAGTGAGGTGACCTGGCATATCTTGAGGAACACTGGGGAATGCATGGTATTACAAGTGTAGGTGGTACCATGTTAGTTATTTTTTGCCTAAAACTTGCCATTTGAGTAATCCATCTTCTGATGCTTATACATTTGGAAAGTTTTATTTATTTAGTCTAAAAAAATTCCACTCCAAGTGCCTGCCACAGGCTGAATTTCTTGTTTATAGAGAACTTCAAACATAAGAAATGTGTCAATTCAGAGGTGAATGGCGTGCTTGGAACAGAATCTGAATTCCAAATTTTACTTTTTGTTCTACCACCAGCAAAAATCTAAGGAATACAGCAATGAAGTCTCTCATCCCACTCAAAGGTTTACCTGCATTAAGAATGGCAGATACCTGTTACCTTGATGTCTGTGATGGATTAAGAGGTTTTAATCTTGTTATTGATGTAATTCAGTCTGAGAATACAATCTGAGAAGGATATTAAATAATAATAAATAAATAAACAATATTTTTTTCAGTGATCTTCATTTTGCAATTTACAGAGTACTTCAGAAAATTAAGATCAAGAATCTGAATTTTAGTTCATAAATGCCATTCTAAAATATAAAGATAACCTAACTTCACTGTAACAAACATTACATTTAATAATCCCAACAATCTGGTAAAATAGCAGAAGCTACTTTTCCATTAGAAAGTAGAGCCATTTCATTGAATAGGTCTGTGATACAGAGCAAGATAGAACAATTATTTTTCACTTCTTTCTATGCATCTAATATTCAACATGGAAACTATATACAGAATCGTAGAACCATACAATAACATAGGCTCAAACAGGCATCAGGGGACCACTTAGTCCAGCACCCTGTTGTTCAAAGCCATGTCCAGGTGAGTGTTGAGTAGCTCCATGGATGGAGATTCCACAATCTCTCTGGGCAACCTGTTCTAGTATTTGACCACCCTCACAGTGAAAATCTTTTTCCTTATGTCTGATTGGAACTTCCCATGTCACAGCTGGTGCCATTGTCTCTTGAACTACCACTGTGCACCTCTGAGAAGAGTTAGAATCATAGAATCATAGAATCGCCTAGGTTGGAAGGGACCTTTAAGATCATTGAGTTCTCTACCTAATACTGCCAAAACCACCACTAAACCATGTCCCTAAGCATCCTGTCTACACATCTTTTAAATACTCCAGGGATGGTGACTCCACCACTTCCCTGGGCAGCTTGTTCCAAGGCTTGATAACCCTTTTGGTGAAGAAATTTTTCCTAATATCCAATCTACACCTCCCCTGGCGCAACTTGAGGCCATTTCCTATTGTCTTACCACTTGTTACTTGGGAGAAGAGACTGACTCCCACCCAACCTCCTTTCAGGTACTTGTAGAGAGTAATAAGGTCTCCCTTCAGCCTCCTTTCCTCCAGACTAAACAACCCCACTTCCCTCAGCCACTCCTCATAAGGCTTGTGCTCTAGACCTTTCACCAGCCTTGTTGCCCTTCTCTGGACATGCTCCAGAACCTCTATGTCTTTCTTGTAGTGAAGGGCCCAAAACTGAACACAGTATTTGAGGTGGGGCGTCACCAGCGCTGAGTACAGCTGGACGATCACTGTCCTAGTCCTGCTGACCACACTATTCCTGATACAAGCCAGGGTGTTATTGGCCTTCTTGGCCACCTGGGCACACTCCTGGCTCATATTCAGCCAGCTGTCGATCAACACCCCCAGGTCCTTTTCTGCCAGGCAGCTTTCCAGCCACTCTTCCCCAAGCCTGTAGCGCTGCATGGGGTTTTTGTGATCCAAGTGCAGGACCCAGCTCTTGGCCTTGTTGAATCTCATACCATTGGCCTTGGGCCCATCTATCCAGCCTGTCCAGATCCCTCTGTAGGGTCATCCTACCCTCAAGCAGGTTGACACTCCCACCTAATTTGGTGTTGTCTGGAAATTTACTGAGGGTGCACTCGATCACTTCATCCAGCTCATTGATAAATGATATTAAAGAGATCTAGCCCCAATACCGAGCCCTGGGGAACACCACTTGTGACTAGTCACCAACTGGATTTAGCTCCATTCACCAGCACTCTTTGGGCCTGGCCTTCCAGCTGGTTTTTGAGTTGGCTCCATCTTTTCCACTCCTTATCAATATGTAGTGTAAGCCAGCATTAAGATCTCCCCTTAGGCTTCTCTCTTCCAAGCAGAGCAAACCCAGTTCTCTCAGCCTCTCCTCCTATGTCATGTGCTAATGATTTTGGGGTTCCTCTGCTGTAACTGCTGCAGTATGTCGATGTCTTTCTAGTACTGGGGAGCACATGACTGGATGCAGTACTTCAGTACTTCTCACAAGAGGAGAAGAATCATTTCCCTCGGCCTGCTGACTGACCTGCTAATACAGCCCAGGATGCAGTTGGCCTTCTCTGCCACGAGGGCATACTGTTGACTCATGTTCACTTTGTTTTCTAGCAGGAGTTACAGGTACTTTCTGCAAATGTGCTTTCTCCTCAGTTGGCCCTCATGCAACCCCTACTGCTGCATGAGTTTATTCCATATTTCATTCCAGATGTCTTTACTGAATGTCATGAGTTCCCTTTCAGGCCATTTCTTCAGCTTATCAAGGTCCCTCTGCATAGCAGCTCTGCCCTCCAGATTATTGACCGTTTTTCCTACAAGTTGCTATCATTTGCAGAGCTGCTGAAGGTGCAGTTCATCCCATCATCCAGGTCATTAACAAAATTGCGCTCAGTCTTGATCCTTGAGGGGTGACATAATTAACCAGCCACCACCTCAGTTTTATACTGCTGGTCACAATCCTTTAAGCCAGTTTTCCTCCCAATAGTCCTCTCATCCTGTCCCTGTATCACCACTTTGGCTATAAAGATATTATGGGAGACCATGCCAAAGGCCTTGTTAAGGTCATTACTCTTTCAGCTCCTACTAAGCCAATCATCTCATCATAGAAGGTAATCAAGCATGGTCGGACATGATTTGCTCTTGGCAAAGCCAAGCTGGCTGTTCCCAATGACTGGAGTTCTTCATGTGCTTGGAAAGAGTTTCCAGGAGGATTTGTCCCATAATATTCCAAGAGTGTAAGGCGAGGCTGACCACCCTGTAGCTCCCCATACCCTCCTTCTTGTCCTTTTTGAAGATAGGTGTGGCATTTCTTTCTCTGCAGCTAACAGGAATCTCCCCCAAACACCATAACCTTTTGAAGATCATAGAAGGTGTCTACTCAGTGATATCAGCCAGGTCCATATGGAACCATGGACTTCTGAATGTTCAACTTGTTGAAGCATTCTAGCTTCCTGTAACATGAGTTATTCTTCCTGCCCTCAAGATTCCACTGCTAGGCTCAAGGACCTGAGATGCCTGAGGACAAACATTGCCTGTAAATACAGAGTACCTCAGCCTTTCCATGTCCTTTATCATTAGATCCCACACCCCGTTGAGCAACGGGTCCACATTTTTCTTAGACTTACTTTTGCTGACCCTCTCCTTACAGAACCCTTTCTTGTCACCATTCACATCCCTCAATAGTTTCAGCTCTAGCTGAGCACTGGCTCTCCTGCATCTATCTCTGCATGCTTGGGCAGTGTCTCTCTTTTCCTCCAGGGCAGCCCATTGCCATTTCCACCTTCTGTATACTTCCATTTTGTGTTTCAGACCACTACTCAGTTATCCCAGGTTTGTGTTTGAGACCAGTTCACCATTGTCCATACTAGGCTTCTACCATGCTTACTCAACTTGCTGCATGTCAGCATGGATAGTTCTTGCACTCTAAGGAGGTCGTCCTAGCAAATTAGCCAGCTCTTTGGGGTCCCTTTGCTCTTCTTTTTAGTCTCACATATGATCCTTCCAAGCAGATACCTAAGCAATCAGTCGCTCACTTATTTGAGGATTTTAAAGTCCATAGTCTCATGGTCATTGCAGATGAGACCCTTGATCTTTGCATTTCCAAGTAGATCATCCTTGTTTGTGAGTAACAGAACCAGCAGATCATCTTCTCTAGCTGGATTGTCGATCACCTGCATTGATCCAGTATCATCAACACACACCAGGAATCTCCTGGATTGCTTGCGCCAAGTCATATTGCCCTTCTAGCAGATGTCAGGTGGTTCCCCTGAGAGCAGGGTCCAGCAATCATGAGGCTTCCTCCTGCAGCTGCCTAAAGAAGACTTTGTGGACTTCACTTTCTTGATCAGGCAGTCTCTGGTAGATACCTATTATGAGATCACCTGCATTGATTTGTCCTCTGGTCCTTGCCCATAAACTCTCAACTGGCTCATCAGCCCTCAAAGGCAAAGGTCTGTGCATTTTTCCTGAGATATCAAGTCAAGTTGGCAGTCCCTCCAAGAACTACATTTTCAGAAATACTGAATACTTCAGTCAGTGTGAAGTAGCTTCTGCAGATATACAAATACTTCTATTTAGTCCAGGTGTGATGGTTCTTCACTAGTTTAATGCAGTAAATTGCATCCAAACCTAATAAACGCCTATTCATGTTTCACTAGTTTGTTACACTTAAAATACTTACTTATGCATTCCCCCTATTTTAGAAGGATATTAAGGATGGAATTACTGGGTAAATTGAGCCATGTAAAAGCTGGACAAGTATTCTAGTGCATGTGAAGAGTAAGGTACTCCTGTAAGGTAGTTCATCCTACTTTTCCTAGGTTAGTATTATAGAATGACATCCTCTAGAAGTGCCTTTATTTTTCAGGTTTAAGGGGAAGCCTAGTTGCACTAGCTTATAGTTTCTACAACTGGAAATGGCAAACACTAGATTAATTGGATCCCACTTTAATATTATATAGTGAAGAATTCAGAAAGCCCCAAATAAAGTCACATATGAAATCTGAATTTGTTCCTAATGTATCTGTATTACAAAATGGTTGTCAATTATGTGCTCACATACTGGCTTTCCACAGTAGGCTAAAATACAAATTCTGTAAAAATGTACTGTGATCTGTACCCAAATATTATTTTAGGATGAATAGATGCAACTCCTATTGTCCTAAGTGACAGTTTGGTATGCCCAAGTGAGAGGAGAATGTGCTTTAATATATAAGAAAATACTGCACAATACCTACCAAGACCTGTCATCAACATTCACAATAAAATGTACATACCGGCTGCTAAAATCTCCAGCAAGCACACAGATAATTAGATAATAGACATATGTGTGTATGCAAGAAGATTATATATAAAATTGGCAATACTGCCACACGTGCTGCTGGTGCTTAACAGGAATAACTATAAAAAACCCACTATTAATAAAATATTTAGTAAAAAAGGAATAAGAAAGAGGAGAAAAATTATACGATGGAAAGTTAAGACTTATTTTTATAATGTTTTGAGATAAGAAAATAGAAAAAACTATTTGTTTGTCAATTTGTGCAATGCTGATAGGTAGACACTAGAGGACACAGGGAGCTCAAAAATTATACAGGACACAGGAAAATAAACAAGATTTACAGAATGCCATAACGTACACACCTTATATATAGTCCACACTTTAAAACATATTGACTAAGTCTGAAGGTAATAGCCATGTGGCACTGCACTGTCAGAGAAAAGGATGTTCAGGGACAGTGTGCTTCAAAGGACTGCCATGGGAAACAACTCACAGCAGCTGTCACTGTGTTAAAGCTCAGTAAGGTAATGAGTCAGTCCAGTCCAACTAATTCAGAAGTTGTATCACCAAAATTAGGAGATGGTCCTAAAAGGATTATTCGTGTGAGAGTGCAGGGGGAAATCATAACTGCATAAATTCCCTATACAAATTAGTACAGAGAGGAAACAGAGACAGTAGTTACACAGTCACTGTCATGTGGGCTAAAAGCACTCTGCTGCTGAAGAGATGGTCCCACTATCTTCATGTTCTTTGCCTTGCTCCCGTCCCTGGCTGGACACCAGCACTGGTAGCCATGCGGCTTTGTGAGGAATTGGTCCAAAGCCCTGACTGGTCTGAAAAATAATCCTACATAAAAAGTGATGTGTTCAGGGTTTTTTTTGGTTGTTTGGGTTTTTTTGTTTGGTTTGTTTTGCTTTGTTTTGTTTTGTTTGTTTTGGTTTTGGTGTTTGTCTTTTCATTTGTTTGTTGGGGTTTTTTTGGCCAATACTAACTAGTCCAGTGTAAAATATATGTACATTTCAAGAGTCTGAATTTTAGTTCTGCCCCTCTTTACATAGAGTGTCCTAACCTCTATGCTAAAATAAGGCTTACTCTTGCTTTCTTAGTATCTGCCCCACCATGTTGCGTGCCTGGATGCCCAATGGTTAAGCTTCAGTAAAAGAACACTGAGTGCTCTCACTCCCAGTGTCTCATGATTTGAGGACCAGGATGCTGTCTTGAAATATCAAGGTAGGTTCAACCTTTTGAGGAAAATGTGACTGAAAACTCATGTTTCCTACCTCTGTAATGGGTGCTTCTATTATTATAACACTAGATAATATAAGGGGGTGGAATCACTGTGAGAATTTCGTCAAACAAATAGTCATGGTGTTCACTGTGACTAATGTTTAGGGAATTCTCCAGGGTCTTAAGGTGGCTCTGAATAAATCCTACACTGCTCAGTTTAAACTTGAGGTTTTTTATAGAGCTACAGCTACAGGCTAGATGCCAGGTACCAATGAAGCAGGCACTTTGAAACTGCATAGTGACTGAAGCTCCCAGAAAATTTTTCAATAAGGTAGGGAGGCACAAATGAACTGTATGTCTGCCTACATGGCTGGGAGTCCTAGGAAAAGCAGTGGTGTGAATGCCACCTGGCTATTTTGTTTTCATATTCTGAAAAGGAATAAAAATTATAGTTATTTGGTTTGCACTTATATCACTATACTGCTTATCTCCTGAGGGAACAGAATCTGCAGTTCCCACAGGACATTTGTAATTTGTGTTTGGTACTTATCTAAAGCTAATGTAATCAATGTCAATTCTGTGAATGTCATGCGTATGTTCTGAACGGGAAACTCCCGTAAGACTATAGATAAAGTTTCTCCAGTACAAAAGCCACGGGGAACAGGTTCAGATATTTCAGTTTGGGCTAGAACAGATGGGATAATTTCAGCTATGACCTCCAAGAATTTGAGGATCCAAACTCAAAAGAACAGGAGAGACCAAGGAGATAATTTGCCTCGGATGAAAAGCTCTTTGTAATGAAAAATGGAAACCACTTTTTAATAGAAGGATACTAGCAGTTAGGACACTATCATCTATCAACAAACTAAAAAAGGAATGTCTAGCATGAAAATGTAAAAGAAAAAAGTAAGGTATGAACAGCTTTTTTATTAGAGTGAGTCAGAGTCGCCGGGTCTTTGAATAATCACTAGCCAATCTTGTTCTCCATTCTTATACAAAAATATTTAGAATTCCAGAAAGAGTACAGTAAATAATATTCTTTTTGCTTTAACAGATGTAGTGACATTAACATATGAGCTCAGTGATCTAATGATATTTCAAAATCAAAGGTGACCTTTCTTTCTTTAAAGAACATTCTTAAGCCTCAACTATGCTAAATACACATGCAGGCAGTCCTATGCAATGCTTTGATCACAGAACTTATGGAATTTATCCCTTATGACAATAAGGTGATTAGAATGATCTGTGTATTTTATATTTTGTAAAACAAAGCTTCCCAGCTAGATTCCCATCATGTATTTTCCCTTGGAAATAATACATGTTTATATTTCAATTTTCCCTAGTCTGAACAATTTTAAAGTAAATCATATTTATTTAATATTGACTTAAATAAAGAATTTTCAAAGACAAAGGATCAATGTTTTATTCCAGATCAACTGGATAAAGCATTTCAATATCTTTAAAGACAGAAAAATTCTCTTTACCTGTAAATTAATAAAATTTGGGGCTCATTAAATGATCTTACAAAATACTTTTTTCTGTAAATAAAATAAATTTTCACATGCATCGGCAGTTTCAGAATCCTGAACTACTAGAAAATAACTATAAAATTAGCTTACAGTAAACATTGTCTTTTATGCAAACACATTTTACACTTTGGTTTTATTTTAATTAAGGCTTTGAATACTCTTAGAGTGTGCTAATTCTTAGGGTTTATTAAATGTGAGATAATACTTGATTTATTTCTTGAAGTTGTAGATTCTCATGTGACAACAGTGGCTGTCACTAAAAGTTCATTTGTAGTCCTCCTAGCTGAAAAGAAAAGCTTACAATAAAACATACAGGCTTAATAAAAGGCTGGGGGGGGGGGGGGGGACAAGCGCGAAT
>VYXH01009147.1:105864-135838 GCA_013397275.1 Burhinus bistriatus | reverse complement strand
GTGGGGGGGGGGGGGAGACACAGACTGAATTTTTTTAAAAAGCTTGTAAAAATTGATCAAATGTCATATTTTGTTGTCACTTGGCTTGGCTGGAGTTGTCAATACTGCATCTCTTGGGGTTTTGGTCTAGCTGCAGCTGGTTTAAATTAGTATTACTGTTTGGGTTCCCAACTGCATCTGAATATTTTGCAGGCACAACCCAACTCATTGTTGCAACACCCAACAGGCCACCTTCTGTCTATGAACTGTGATTCAAATCCGGTGGATGAAAATGAAAGCTGCGACAAAGATCAATGGTAACACATGCCACTTTGTCTGTAAACAATATATTTGGATTATCAGACAGAACATATAATTCTACCCAAATTCAATTCCATTCCAGTGTGCCTGAACATCATGAAGTGCAGGGGGAACTTAAAGGGCCTCTCGGGGTAGGCAAAGGGCATGACAGCTTTGGAGGAACAGACTGCTAATATTAGACATTTATGATGCCCATGGGAAGTGCAGGGAACAGGAGTCAATTCCCACCTCTCCCCTTTTTGATGAATGTAGGATAAAGAATATAATGATGTCCGAAATGGCTGGATGGTGCAACCCCTATCCTCTCCACTGTATGGAATAAATGCAGATGGTTTACTGTTTCTTGAGACTTAGTTGTATCTAGATCTCTGCCGGTAGTTCCACACTTTCCCAGTGCTGGAGAAGCCACAGGTTTACTAGCTGGCTATCTGTCCTGTTTTGGTATAGGTTGCAGGTATCGACCTGAAGTATTGAAGTCTGGTACAGCACATGATTCTTAGATACTATATTATTTGTAAACACCATGAATTGACATGAACAACATCATTCTAGTTTGACTGTGTATGGCAACATCCATATTTTTGAATGGCTACATTGAAACTGCAGTTCTTGAAAGACTGCAACACAGCTTGGCAAATTGCTGTTTCATTTAATAGCTCCTGTTTCAGAAAAAAAAAATGTTGTTGCAGAATGTAAATGAAGCATTTCCCAATGGCTCTTGAGTCTGAACCAGAATTCAGTGCTGAATTATTTGATGAACATGACTGTTACAACCTTCACTACCTTGACCTCCAGTATTCCTGGGGCTGATACCTGTTCCCATATCACATTCATCATGCTCTTATTTACAGGTAACTCCATTCATCAATCATTATCAGAGTGATGGAGATCTTACGTTTTCTGTCTTATTTTTGTATAATGTTTCATATACTTAGGTGGATTAGATACAGTTTTAATGTTTCAATGAAACCATCTTACTTCCTTCACAAATTCAGACACAGATACATATTCATTGAGAAGCTAGAAGGAATGGAATAAAAACTTTTGGTAACAGAAAGTAAAGGCAACAAGAAGTACAATTTAAATGTCCCTAGCCTCAATCTCACATGCATTTTGCTACTCCTAAGCAAGCCCTAGTTGAACCTTTTCTCATGTTTAGGCAGTCTGACCATTTCTTTTGTCTATAATGTCTTAAGTTATTAATCAAGGGTATGTTTATATAGCAACCCTTCCTCTAAAAGGCTTTCTGCTATCCTGAGTCATCTGTTTTCATTACTAAGTCAGAACCTGAAGATTTTCGAACCTGAAGATTTTCAAACCTTTCAAACCTTCCTCTTGCAAATCTGATTGAGAGTGACAACACATGCAAAAGATATGTGGAAGGAATGACAGATGGACACTCAGGCAAGGATGCGTCTGTATATCCCTGCACGCACTCTTGTACCCACGTGCACTCACCCAGCCATACCGTTACAGCATGGCTTTGCAATCAGGTCTCATTTTCCTAAGAAATGCCTCTGAACACACTTCCTAAATCTGCTGCCCTACAACTCTGCATGGCATGATCACCACAGTCATTCCACTGGGGTATGACTGTATGTAAATAACTTGAAATACTAATAATATTTTCCTTTACTAGAAAAGAAAGTATCCTTTCTCATTACCTCTGACAGATAGTTGTGTGCACTAATAATTTTCAAATCCTCAACATAACGCTGGTAACTAGCCTAAAGGTCTGATCCATATGTTAGAAAGTGGTTGTGTTTTAGAGAAACTGAACTAAAAGTAACAGAGGTAGCAGTCACTGGTATGCTCTTTCCATAGTGCTGTGTCATGTCACTGCTAAAGATCATAGATTTCTTAGTGATTCTTGCTTTTATGCACTAGTTCAAAACCTCTAGGCAGTGATTTTTATTTTCCTACACAGACTTATTATGTTTTGCAGAAATAATAAATACAAATGAAAAATCTAAGAGCAAACACATTTAGAATGTTGGCACGGCTCTGCAAACATGAAGGGAAAAAAAGGCCATGGAATATTTCTCTATATTTATTTACAGCCTTTTCAATTTCCTCCCTCTCGAAGACATATTTATTTTAAGTGCATCATGAATATATATCTATATCTTTCAAATAATGCTTTAATTGGCTTCTTTGCATTGCACACATTTCGTTGTGTCCTGTATAGCTGTAAAAGCCAAAGAGGAATTCTTCAGAAAGTGAAAGGCCAGGTTCTTCTTTACCTCACACCAGTTCGCATGGGTCTAACTCTACCACATTTAGTGGTGTTCCTCAAGATGAATAACACTGCGAACAAGAACAGAGCTTGAATCACAGAGCTTTCCCCAGCTTGTTTGGAGAAGAGAGGAAAGTCAAAAGAATTGAAAGTACATATTCCCTTTGCTGCCTTCAGAACAACATATGAATATTTGTTGGTCTGTCAAAATGGGATGAAAACTCCTTTAGACTGTATTTTCTATAAAATATACCATGTAATATACTGAATGGGTTATGTATAGATGGGTTAAACTGTTGTGAGGATTATTAGAAACATAAATAGAAAGGAGAGGTTTAAGCTAAAAAAGTTTTTCAAGACCACCCTTAGCTAGATCTTGATTTCAAAATAAAGTGTTGAAGTCAGCTTTGGAATGCCGTACTTAGGACAATAGGCAGAGAGTCAGAAATTCTTGAATCATTTTTCTTCTCTGCCGTTAACATATTGGGTCATTGTAGGCAAATCTTTTCATCTTTTATTGTTCCAAATCCCCCTCTGTAAAATGGAATAAGAACACTTCCTTTTTGTCTTCATTTATCTGACTTATTTGTTTTCAATTTTATGCCTTTTGGATGTAGGGTGTGCTCTTTAACGGCGTATATTTGTTTAGTGGTCTTTGTCGGGAGTCTCTGGGCACTACTGTAGTAAATAATAGTTCCACTGTTACTAGTAAGGTTACTTGAGTCGGGTTCTTTAACGGTAAAAGTCAAAATTCACATGCTAGGATCACAATAAACTCATTTATAAAATTCAAGTGAAGCTGCTTAAAATCCAGCCATCAGCAAGCTATGTCTGCTCCTATTAGCAACAATCAGTGCTTCTGCTCTCTATCAGTGAAAAAGGTGTTCAGCTCTTTTGTTGAAGCCGATTAAATCCAGACAAGGGCCAGACAGCTTCATCCACAGATTTGCACAAAGCTTATACCATCAATAATAAATCCAGTCTAAAAAGACACAAGTTTGGATAGCATTTTTGTTTATATTACCAAGGTATTTTTACCAAATGCAGTTTAGTACTGTATTGTTAGGGGAAATGTCTATGGACATTTTCATTAGTATCTAGCAGAGAAAAAAGTAAGGAGTTTATGAAAGTATAAAAAATAAAATTCTTCTAAAGTATGTATTGTCAGTGATAGTACAGTGGAATAAATTTTGAGATCAATTTACGTTTCTTGGTTGGAATCTCTAGTATTTGTAATGGTTTGCTTTTGCTTTATTATGCAAAAGTGCCTTTAAATAACTTTTGCCATAAGGAGATTATTGATTGCAATATCCCCATGCTGACAGAGGATTCTGGTGGATGAGATCATTTGAATGTTAAACTAACTTACTCGTGGTGGGTAAAATCCGGATTGGTTTCTTATTGAATTTAGCCCTAAAACAAGCCCAACTCAACAAGACACATTTTTATAGTCTGCGATTCAAGACGAGTTACTCTGCAAGGTATCAAATGATACATAATCACTCGGTCTTGTTATCAATTCTGACAGCCAGTAAGGGCAAGGGAGAGGGAGTTTCAAGGTTAAATCTGGATCCTTGCCTTTTCATAGTTTAAGTCAGACTTCTGACTTTATGTTTCATACAAATTATGAATATTCTTGACAAGTTCACCTCAAAGGCTGGAGAATTGGGTCAGCTAAGCTGTGCAAAATACAAATTTTTAAGACCATAATAACTAATTAGGTTTACAGAATTTTTCTAGATATCTCCTGAGTCACGAGTACTCCTCTGGAAGTGTGAACACTGGCAAACTGGGAAATACTTTCTTTTATAAATCAGCTAACCCTATTAGGATGATTCCATTAATAGTGGCCAGATTTGGTTCAAATCAGAAAAGCTTTGACACCATCTTTCAAGTTCGCTGGACTTTTTTGCTTAGTTCTTAAACAAATTCTTTTCTCCACAGCCAAAGAAATACATAATGTCAGAAAGACCCTCACACCTGCAGTTACTTTTCAGTTTTTGTCCTGTTCTCCTCCTGTTTCATGAAGGAAATGGGAACCTGCAGCTCAGCTCTGCCAGTTTAGAGGCAGAAATCACCAACATTTCTTTTTTGCTTCCTACTTATCTGATCCAATGTTAAGGTAAAGCAAGCACTCAAGATGTAACTAAGAGACATAGGAACTGTAGTCCTGTTGAAACTGTTAGAACCTGCTTATTGCTATAAACTCAGGACTAAGACTTGTATGGCTAATGGAGTGCTATAAACTTACATAGCTTTTGCCTCCCTTACTTGAGTGAGCCAAGTGGCACGTCAGGACAAATATTTCCCAAATCAAAGGTGTGTTAGTATTCTATTTCCTAGCTCTGTAGTATCAAGTTCTTTACTGTAATTCGTGGCATGACTTCTTTTTTTAAATTTTTTTAATTCTAGTCCTGAAGAAATAGACCGATTTTTAATTTTCACACCTCAAAACTTTATTTTTATCTTTTGACATAGAAATGCACTTATGCGTGCTGTTTCATAGAATAAATAAATTTATTTAATCCCCAAACTTTTACTTCATGCAAAATGAAAGAAAACATCTGTGAAATCTATATGAAACAGAGCTTCTAAATGTGAGAAAAGTCATCAGTCAGCAACTAACTCAACAGGATAGTTTATTGAGCTGTGGTGGAAGGTCAGCCCAGCTAAGCACTCAATAGTCATCTTCAAAAACCAACCTTGCAGACAAATTGTAAATAAACATAATAACAAAAGTTTCCCCGCACTCCTTGATGACTATGAACTGTTGTTCAGAGAGTGTAAATGATTTCTGTAAGATCACACGCAGAGACTCAGGCCATGGGTACGCATTATGCAAGAGCCTGTGCAGCTGGCAGAGCGCAGCGAGCAACGTGGCAGCAAGAGCAAGCAGGTTTGAACAGGGTGTGAAGAAGCAAAAGAGATTCAGTCCATCGCTACCAAGAGGTCGTTTCCTAACGCACACCTTAATGGCAGTGAAAGGAATTATAACCTAAACCTAAAGATTTTGAATTTATACTTAATCCACTTGGCCATGATTGTAGGCCAGTACAGAACATGAGAGGGTGTGTTTGTAACATCAGAGAAATTTGCCTATGACACAAAAATAAGGTACTGGACTGTTTCATGGCATTAATGAAAAAAGTTTTTATGTGGTTTCTAATGAGTTTTAACCTGTTCAAATAACATCACATAATAATTTAGCATATCTTATAATTGTCTTCAATAATTATAAACTAGCCTTAAGGGCAGCTGACTAACAGCAGCTCCCAACGATTTTCTTGCATCAGCAGCTAGAGAAACAAATGGAAACCCTAGGATGAGAAGGTCAACTCTACTGAAATAGATGAGGCCACATTCAGCCCAGGCTTCATGCTTAGCAGAGAAACATCTATATGTTTCCTTTCTAGCTTGAAGTCATTTTCCTAAACAGGAAACAGTCTCTCTTCCACTCCCAGTAATGTAGAAGTATAGAATTCCTGCATGGTTTTTATTCACGTGGCAGACTTGCCACAGTGCTTTTGGATTCTTTGCCATTAAAGAAACCATTAATAATTTTAAGATTTGCTAGAAATTACTGTGAAATGAATTTGCACTATACCTGTCCTGTGTATTAAAACAAGATTGGGTCTCAGCTACATTTTGTTGAACCTTAGTATATGACTTACCCATCCTATAGTGTATTGAGGGCCGTGGGTCATGACATTTTTTGAGTGATGGAAAGATCTGTTGATAGTAAACAGGATTTTTCTCCCAGAAACTGCTTAGCCATTAAACCAGCAAATTTCAGTTACTTCTGGATATCTACTGAAAATTTTCAAATCCTCAAGATCCCTGAAATATGGAATAATAAGCTGCATTTCTCCCAGTGAGTCCAAGAAGTTCTAATAAATCCCCAGGTGTCTGTAAAACACATCTGAAGTCAGGTATGCATGGGCATTACTCTCAATCCTTCTGCCACTGTCCTGGACTCTGTTCACCATCAGGGGTCAATGACGAACTTCCTCATCTTTCAGGAGTTAAAACTGAAAAAATATGCTTACCTAAAAACATAAAAGGTAAGGCCATAAATAACTGAGTGGGGAATCACAGCCCTTATTTAGCTGGGGGAGAGTTCTACTTTTGGTTTCAGTAAAGCTACATAATTTAAATGGAGTTGAAACAAGTCAAAATCCAGAAATTATGCTGTCTTATGGGGAAAAATCCTGAGAAGTAAAACTAAAAACAAAATCATGAAAACATCTACCATCAACTTGTCCTCCCTAAACTACTTTTCTAAATTCCTCCACAAATTTATTTCCAATTGATTTAGGAATTCAAAACAAATATCAGATTGATTTCTGAGTGTCAAAGAGAGAGCTCATAGCTTTAGTAGCTCATTTTGTTCATGTTCTTCAAAGAATGAATGACAGCATACATCTTGTATTCTTAGTGTATTTTCTATCCTTTTATAAATGGTGTTGTGCGAGCCTCTTCATATCTATACTTGTAGTAGCTTGATGAGGCTTAATTATCCTTCAAATAGTTTCAGTTATAAAGAACTAGGACTAGGAAATGCAATTTATTTGTAAAAAATACAAACCCCAAACCAGTTAAAAACATTTACTGTAATATGCCCACTGACAGATGTGTCACGAGACACATTGTTTCACAATGGTTCAGCATATCATTTAATATTTGACAATGATAACACTTGTAAGTACAGGAAAAGTCTTGTTTTTTGAACAGATCAGGCAATAACCAGGCTTACAGGATCAGCTGCGTGCCCTCAGGTTAACAAATAACATGATAATCCAAACTTTAAACAAACAAAAGAGTCTGCATTTAACTAAAGTTAATATCAGAAAAAAGAAAACAAGCATAGACACTTCAGAAAACCAAAGCTGTGGGTCTGAAACATCATTAGATTTTTCTTGCTTTCTTTTAACTCTATCTATGGAGGTGCATCCACCTCCATAACCAAGCTCAGATTGTTGCTTGTCTGATCAGAATTCACCAGCTGGGTCTTGTCCATTGAGGGGCTCAACCCAGGCAGTGTCCTCAGGGCTCACTGACCAGGTGGGGCTCCAGCCAAGCAAATTTGTGGGCACAACTCCACACTCACCCAGCACGTGGAGGACTCGTGGGTGCTTGCAAACTCGATACTGTGGAGACAGGACCAGGGAATGGAGCTCTGCAGAATGGGAGAGAGAAAAGTAGTGGGGTCATGGGTTTGTTTTGTGCCAAATGAACAACTTTCTCCTTTGGCCATTTTGCCTCTGCTCTTAACCATGACAGAGTGGCATTCAAAAAGGGAAGGGAAGGAATAATCCCAGACTGAACTCAGAGGTAGGGACATGCAGGCCAAGAGCAACAGAATTCGAATAGGGGAAGGGAACGATAAAAAGGATAATCAATCTCATTTTCAGCTGAAGAAGTTTGAACACCTTCAATGGCTAATTTTGTATTTTGTCACTGAGAGAGAGGAGGAGAAGAGCAGCAGAAGTTTCCTATGCAACGGAGTACACAGAGGTGGTGAGTACTTCTGGAATAAGACACAGCAGCAGGTAGAAGTAAATAAGTACATTTAACAGCCTGTGGAAGAACTAGTTCACTCCTGGGAGAGTTTCCCAGTCACCGGATGAGACAGTCGAGCTTTCCCTGTTGCCTGTTTGTGCTCCACTGAATCTGGCTTTATTTTCTTTCAGAGCATTGCTATTCCAAAGGCAGAGGTGAAGTTTGCCCTCTTGCACACTCTCTTGGAAAACTTAATGAGCGGTGGGCAGGGCCCCAGACGCAGCTGGGGGATTGGTAGGTTATAAGACAGCCCTCAGGCAAGTGAGTGTAGGTGCTCTAACCACTGAAGTATCACTATTTACAGCTAGGTTTTAGGAGGAGCAATCTCTGTTCCATCTTTGAAAGAAGGACATAGGTAACTGCCTTTAGGAAAGGATTCAGGAGCTCTGTCTCCCAAGAGGAAGAAAGTGTGTTCAGGTAGTGCTAAAAGAGGTGAAAACGTAGCCACTCAGCCTCCTGACTTTTGCCATTTCACTTTCCCACGTGGTGTTTTCGAGACTTAACTGTGAGGGGCTCTGAAACGTACCCTGGCACTGGGCCGGGAACCTGTACCCATGTCTGGATCTGGGCCGAATCATTCTTCACTCACGTCAGACAAGTTTGATAATAACACACATTATAAAAACTGGCTTCAGACATGGTGTCATTACCATGGAAGCACCAATATTGTAAGACACCAAAATAGATTCCTTATAGACACTGCAATGATAATTAATGCTTCAGACTGCTTTTCACATGCAAACTGCAGTTTCAAATTTACTTCAAGTCATCTTCCTGTGCTTGACAACAAAATCTTTTTCACACTTATCACAGAAATAAGGGAAAATTCAGAAAGCTGAAGTAGAGTTCTCATACATTTAAAGTTAAGCAAATAGGTAAATGTTTTCTGCGTAAGACAATACGCAATTTGCCCATGATGGTAACAGGAGGTTCTGGCAGAGCATGTACATTCTGGAGTGAAAACTTGAGCCCTAGAAACCAGTAGTAAAGCTTTCTTTGACTTCAGCTTTCACCACACATCTTTTAATGCCCAGTAGTTTGCCTTAATCACATCATCCCTCCCTGCATGTGTGAGAATGAAGCATGTATTTATGCCTGAGAACTTGGTTTATAGTGTTTTTTTTTTTTTTTAAATATATAAAAAAGATTTAACATGTACAAAATTATTCAGGTCAAAAACTAGCTGGCATTAGGAGTTTTTGTTTTTTTTCTGTATTCACAAATGTGTCATATTAAATCATTCCATTAAGGATAATCTCTTGGGTTTCTTTTCTCTCCAGCCAGTAAATGTTCACAAGACAGTGGTTCTCTTTATGGAAGTCATGCTGTTGCCATGATATAGATTTCCCATGAGGATGATCTAAAGCTTATAATGAATTCCACTCCCAAGGAAAACCTTACAGCAGAATTAGTGAAGAAGTTATTTGTCCTGGGCTCCACAACCTGACAATGGACTAAGCAATAAATCCAAAAACATCCATCTAGTCCTTATTAGTCAGCTATCATATGTATGCATGCATTATTTTCTTTTTGACAAATAACAGTAAGCCAGAGCTTTTCAGTCTCTTCATGCAGTGTTTTTCAAGGGGCTCTCTCTGTTTTTCAGAAATAAATCCAATGATTTAACCGTTCAGTCCCTCTTGACATTGATTGGGTTTCTGTATTTCAGCCTCATGTATCACTTGAGTTACAGGAACAAATTTTAGCTTTGTCCCAGATTTTTATCTGTCGAGTGTCTCTGAGGAAGAGCTATTATTCACTTCGAAAGTATAGTATAAACTTGTATAGTTTCTGAGGCAGGAGCTGTTCCTTTAAAGATAAGAAGGCAATAATGTTCAATAGTTTGAAGCAGAATCTCCAGTACTAATCTGTTTTTCCCTGTCTGTCCTCAGGTTTTAAAGGTAGTTTCCATTTTAGGAAATCTGTACCCACTTGTGATCAGGAACAGGAGTTCAACCTCGTGTTCCCTCTGCAAGGCAACGTGTAATGCTGGGTCCTGGGGGTAACAGTACCTGCTTCTCCCTTGTTTTGCTGATGCAACTGGTCAGGAAGTGGGTGGGTGGCAAGGGAGGTTAATTTTGCTGTCTCCAAGCATGTGAGAATCATGAGTAAGGCCTGAAAATACCATTTGTCTGACTTGATGCTCACAGGATTAAAAAAAAAAAAAAANAAAACCAATTTTCTGACTTTAAGCTCAAAAGATTAAAAAAAAAAAAAAAAAAAAGGGAAAGAAAAAGAAAGAAACGGTTTTAATTTCTTTTTGATTATGATTTCTGAGTCCCCAGACTATACACAGATTACATGTTCAAGCTTTTTTCCATATATGGTAGGAGTAGAGCAGTATACTCTTAGAAAACAAAGCTTAAATTCTCACCTAATCATATCATTTTGGAGCAAGAATTTAAAAAGTAGCAAATATCATGAAGTTTGCAATAAAGCAATGGGAACCAACAACATGGAGAGGAGGGAGCAACAGGCTGCTAGCCAAGCTAAAATGTCAAGCAAAGGGGACAATTTGTCACCAGTACAGTACATTACTCACTCTCAGAAGAAGGGAAAAGTGAAAAGCTATGCTTGTCACCTTAGAGGAAATTCTGCAAGATCAGAAGAAAAATCTCTGCTTTCGTAACAGTTTGCTCTTACAAGCTGGCTCCCAGATACTCACCCCTGTCCCCTGCCATGAACTCTTTCCCCCATAGCTGCAGCAGCAGAAAACAGGTCAGACATCATCACCTCCATGCTGGAGTTACTGAGGCATCAGCAGCTGTCCCATGGTCTGCTGCACCTGCCTGTCATCGTAGCAGACACAGCAGAGAATGGGATGCGGAATCTGGGACCAGCACACTTCCTGCTCCCCTTCAGAGGCTGTCCCACACACCTCAGCTGGAGCAGCGGGCAGAGAATCACATCTGCACCTCTAATACAGCAGAGAAGATGAAGATGCATGCTTTATTCTCTGCTACCCAAATTATTGGAGTAATTACTTTCAGCAGCACAACTGAACAGATTACATTTTAAATCAGTGAATTCAATTTGAGGTAGAATTTGCATGTTCTTTTTGTGACATATTTTCCCCTGTATTTACAGGAAAAATGTATGAGAAAACATTATTCATTATCCTCACTTGACAACTCTTCTTTAATTGATCAATTTCTAGAAAAAAAATGTAGTGGCAAAATTTCTTTTTCCTATTAAAAGCTTTCTTAAACCAGCAGTAGCAAAATGGCTAGGGGGTTATTTTAAATTAACCCATTATACATTCTTTTCTCTCATAAATACTTTTTTACTGAATGAGGGAAAGATTTCCTTGAGCCTATTCAAAATAAAACAAAAGTCATGTTTATGAAATTACTGCTTTGCATACACAAATGCAGAAAAATCTTATATAAATGCAGATATTCTCCTGCAAGGACTGGAAGTATATTCAACAACACTTATACCAAGTGCCTTGCCACTCCTAGCAGAATTCCGGATCTGACTGTGCTGTGAGTTTGTGTTATGAAAATACAGGTAGATGTGGTCCTTAGTCCAAAGGATACATAATGTGATAGTGGGTTGAATATTTAGCTCCAGCCCTTAATAAGAGAGAACATATAATTATTGGCTCTGAAATATTAATGTTTGGATTAAATTTTAATTCATATTCTTGCCTCTCTTTCCTTCAAGAGGAAGTATATTGCACAAGTATATATGTTTGGTGATGCTTATTTACCCCTTTTAGTTCTTGACTGACCTATACTGGCTGGTGCATTAGATTGGACAAGAGTCAGATTTCTCTTACATCCTGCCTTTACCTGCAAATAGAAATTGTATTCTTCTCTGTGTGAGATGGTGGGTAGTCTTCACATGGTCATAACAGGGGAAGGACTCATTAGGGCTGAAAATAAAATGAGGGATTTCATTCCATGGAAAAAATATCCAACAAACCTGTAGTTATACCCAGGGGACGACATAAATGGCCCAAAAAATCCATTCCAGGACTATATCCTATGTATTTGCAAATGAATGCTACAAAGATGGAAGGCACAGCATATATGAGAAATAAAAAGAAATGTGGAAAAGCAACAATATTCAAAGCTAGAAGTACTGTTCTCAGAAGAGGTTCATACTAGGTTTCTGCAGTAAGACACTTATAAGTGGCTTTGCCCGAGGCGTTTCTGAAACCCTTCTATAAAAAGAAAATAGGAAATATTTATCTCAAACTGAAGATTACCTCAAATTAATGCTTAACTTGAAATAAATTCTGACTTAGGAGGGGTTTATACTTGCAGTTTGCATCTGAATTAGAGATTGATCGAATTTGTGTTATGAATCTAAAACCATGGTTCTAAAATCACTTCAGGTTTTGAAGAAGCCAAACAGACTGTTCTAAAACAATATTACACCTATATTACAATTATTTTCTTAATTTCATGTGATAATGGTTGTAATAATGACTGGAAAAATACAGTCTATTGTCTTACAGAGAAGCTTAAAATGAAAAGAAACACCAGACAATAGATATCTTCTTCATTTTTTGTCATAATCATATGAATCACAAAAGAATTGTGTTACAAAAACACACTATCTCACTGATGAAGAAAGAACAAAATCATAAACCTGTAGCTTCTTAAAAATTCAGCAAACATAAGCTTCTTAATAAGTGAATAGTAGTAGGGCCATGACCTTTTTTGTTGTATCTGTAATGCAGCCAGATGAGTTAGGTACTGCTTTGGACTGGATCAGTGCCTTCACCTACTATTTCCCAGACTGCTTCATCCTTCCCACAGCTCCAAAGAGTTTTTGTCATTTTAACCCCTTCCCAGCCACTACTAATTTGTGCTATTGTTATGGATGGAAACCTCCTCAAGCTTGAATTTTCCTCATGCTGTCCTAAGAATATTCCCGGCATAGACCATGAGCTTCTCTCTTCATGTATTTTCTTTAGAGGACTTCATGAGCCATCATCTTTTGTCCCATTATATGCTCTTTCATTGAAATCTCTTAGCTCAGTGTTACTAAGACAAATGCCTCTGGAGAACTAGAGTAATGGAGTGGAGCAATGGAGCAGGGAAAGAAAATTTAACAGTAGTTTCTCAGATATTCCTCACCAGTTGTCTTCATCAAATACACAAATCACTAAATGGACCGAGCAGGGCGTCCCCATGTTTGTGTCAATACACTGTGATCTCATTGTGTTCTGTGTATCTGCAGCGTTTTTTCTACAGAAGTATTTAATTTTCAGTGGGATTAATGGAATTGCAGTCAATTTTAGCTATTGACCCTCAGTAAAGAATTATATTTTTATTAATCCTGGGAATTGTGTGAGGGAGTACTGCGTCCAGCTCTGGAGGCCCCAGGATAAGAAGGACAGGGACCTGTTGGAGTGGGTCCACAGGAGGGCCACAAAAATGATCTAAGGGATGGAGCACCTCTCTTATGAGGACAGGCTGAGTTGGGGTTGTTCAGCCTGGAGAAGAGAAAGCTCTGAGGAGACCTCATTGCAGCCTTTCAGTACTTAAAGAGGGCTTATAAGAAAGATGAGGATGAACTTTTTAGTAGGGCCTGTTGTGATAGGACAAGGGGTAATGGCTTTAAACTAAAAGAGGGAAGATTTAGACTGGATATAAGGAAGAAATTTTTTGCAATGAGTGTGGTAAAACACTGGAACAGGTTTCCCAGAGAGGTGTTAGATGCCCCATCCCTGGAAACATTCAAGGTCAGGTTGGAAAGGGCTCTGATCAACCTGATCTAGTTGAAGATGTCCCTGCTCATTGCAGGGGACGTTGGACTACATGACCTTTAAAGGTCCCTTCCAACCCAAACCATTCTCTGATTCTCTGATACTATAACTTCAACCCTTAATACTTTCTCAGAGAAGGTTATTTAAAATTTTATGTAGTTTGCATTTATGTTGTGAACCGTTATAGCTCAGATTATGAACCAATTAAGACTTCTCAAGTCTTAAACCTGCATGAAATGTAATAGTCACTTTCTACAAAGCAGTCTTTTTGCCAGTCCTCTCTTTTTTTCCCCAAGAGCTGTTCTTATTCCTCTAATAGGATTATAATTTACAACACATTATCTGAATTTTTAACTACTATGCCCCTTGAAAATGTCTGGGTTCATCAACTTTGTCAGATCTACTTTGTATCAATTGCTGAGTAGGATGAGGGCGCTTGACTAGTTAGTTGTATCATCATTAATATAGATATTCAAACATGGTGTAAGTGTGGGTATCTACGGGTTACAAGAACACAGTATGTATTTTGAACTGGATTCTTAAGGATGCTGAGTATCTTTAGTCATTGCCATACTTAGCAAGATTTGAGACTGGAAAGGAGTCTTGTAGAAGTAGCTTGCTATACTTCAGGGTCAGACCTTTTAGTTTATAAATTACCAATTTCTTAGGTTAATTGATCTAATACAGTGATTTAAATTTACACAGTGACTGTCAGCTTGATCTCTACAAGCATCTTCATAGAATTTGTTAAAACTTCATCTCCTTATTCACATAGATAGATCATTCTTAAATATAAGGTCTTCACATAGATAACAAATAAAGCTGCAACTGTATACAGTTTACCTTCAAAAGTATTATAAAAGAAACATTAACTGTGGAGGCACTATTCGGTTACCCCAACTGCACCATTTGATTTCATGTTGTCATTCATTGTATTGGCACAATAGTCTTTCTCCAATATTTAAGTTTACTGGTAGTTTATCAATTCAAATTATTTTAAATGAGGACAAATTTCAATACCTCTTCTATTCATTGGTAAAAGAAAACAAAAGAAGTTTTTTAAAGATTTTTAAAGAAGAATTTTAAAAAGTTGTAAAATATTTTTAGGAGGTCTTTTTTAAAAATGGTATAAGGATTTTTACAGTGTGTTACATTGCAGAAAATTTTTCCTGGTGAAATAAGAGGGTTGAAAGAGTCATCCTTTGGATACCTTTTCTATAGGATCTTGACCTATATATCTTTAAGGCAATAAATACACATACACATGTCTATATACACATATTTATACACGTAAACAGCTTTCATTTCCTGGACTAGCCATGTTATGTCTATTCTGTCACTCATGAATCAGTTATAGCATATTTCTAAAAGCAAACAAACACTAATAAGACACATTCTGTGTCAGCATATCTACTGCTGCTGAAGGAAGCCATAGATCTTCTTTAAATCTGTATTAAAGCTAGTTGCATTCTTCTTTGTTTCTGCTGCTGTATTTGGAAAATTGATGTAGAAAGTTCTGTCTAATCTACATCCAAAATTTATTCCTGGCTGTTGGTCTTATGCCAACATGCTTTAAATAACCAAAAAGACCACTAGGCTCTCACTGTACTGGAAAAAATTAAACAGGTAAGTATAATGGACCCAGAAATATTTTCTACTTTTTTTTTTTTTTCCCTTTTCTGAACTGCTTCTTTTTTGCCTAAAAATAAAAACATATTCCTGAAAAGACAACTCGACTCAGGGATGCCAGGTGTTGTATGAAGAGACATTTCAAATGAGATCCATTTCATAAAGAGAAACATAACTACCCCTTTTGGAGACTTACGATTCAGTGCCTTACACAAATGGTCAGAGAAATTCTTCTTTCAGTCTTTTCTGCTCACCACTGTATCAAAAGAAGCACTTTCATAGTTTAATATTTCATAGAAGGAGAAAAAATTGTGCAAGGTGTAACCAGTAATCCAATAGAGTCCATTTATCATTAAATAACTATCCTTCAGGAACTCAGCTTGCCCGTCATCTGGAACATACCAGTATTGTGACTCCCTGTCCAGCCCCAGCCAAGCTAGAGATACAATCCCAGGGCAAGACAGCTGTGAAGGCCAGATGACCAGCAGAGTCCAGCCCCTGTGCATTTCATTCTTATAGCATTTTATGTCTACATCTCCCTTGTGTCCTGGAGACCAAATGGAGGATGTTAGTAACCAGCTTTGCCTCTTTTGGAGACATCATCTTGGTGAGGGAATTCACACCTACAGTGAGTCTCCCACTCCTGCTATACTTGGGTGACTTTTTGGGAAAAAAAGAACAACTCTTGGTCCTCCTGACAGCCATGTATGTATAATGTAAGTCTCCCAGTATCAAACTTTCCAAGTCTACATGGGAAAAGATGGAGCTACTTTATCTCTGAAAAATTATCTTTCGCTATTTCTGTCTTCTGAAATAAGGTCAAGGTGATAAAGTTAGCCTCTGAACTTCTTATTGATGTAAAGCAATATTGTGACTTGTGGAAAAACCAAGTACTGTGAGAAATACATATTTCTTCCATATTGAATTAACCTCTGACAGTTAAGTGCCAAATAGGCACTGACCTGAAAGAACTCATATTAGAATAAATAGCTACCAGTATTGCATAAAACCAGGCAGAACCCAGCTGTGACTGTTTCTTGTAGACCGGTGTCAAAGGTGGTGTTTGAATTAAGAATAGTCTGGCAGTTGCTCAAATGTTTCTCAATTTTCCGAAAATTTAATTATCTTACTACAACATAAGTTAGTTGGTGATGAAATTACAATATTTTTTTTTTCTTAAGGTGACAAGATTTCAAGCAATAAGGATAATTTTACAGTTCATTTATACTTCTTAGCCTTGTGATATGTTTCTAAAGCTCTATCTCAATCAGTGCAGACTGTTTTCCCTTTCTGTTTCTTTACTGCTCTCTCACAGATACAGGTGAGAACGAAAGGCATTTTATGTAGTATTTTTATTTATCAAAGAAATTTTGAGACTCTACTTCTCAAGAGCAACAGAAGCTTCATACACAACTTAAATCTATTTTTCAGCAATCGTCAGAACTACTTTCTATTTATCCGATTTGTATAACACTATTCACACTCTTGGAATCAGTAATGTTAAATGTGGTGGACCAGTTCAACATGAGTAATATGCTGTGCCTTCCTTTCTGTAATGGACCGATGTTTTAAAATTTTTCCTGTGAACAAAACTGAGCAATCAGTGACCAGCTTTACTCTTTTAACTGTACCTTCCCTATGAGCTTTCGCTCCCTATAAGCTTTTGTTCACTCACCTTTGTCCATCCGATTCTCCTGTGCCCACTGAATTCTTTAGTCTTGACATGGTCTAATGGAGCCAGCCAGGAGCAGAAGGTGACAATGCTTTGTCAGAGATATAGTTCATGTCAGCCCTTTCCCTGTGCCTGCTTGGGTGCAATGGGTGTATCCCTGTCACAGCCACTGAGGACAATCTCAGTAGTAGGTTCTGTGCCAGCATTTGGGGTTACCATGCTGCCAAGTATAAGGCAAAATGCCAGATCTAGACTGCAACAGTTCGTATCTTTCTGAGAAAAAGTATCACTCTAAGCGTTTAGAATCTTCAGTTTTACTTGCTGCTTCTCTAGATGTCTCATTCTAGACAAGTACTCAACAAACAAAAATATCCTATTGTAGGGGTGTGGGCATTACGTCCCAGCTAATAATCTCTGTGATACACATTTAAGCACTCAGCTGCTGGTATTCGGCTTGCTTCTGTGGGAAAACCTGAACAGTTAGTTGCAGTTTGTGGGAAAATTATTAATCTGATCAGTTTTGCTTATTGATTGGAAAACATGGCTGCCAGGGGAGATGACCACCATTGCATGATATCAGAGCAATTAGAGCATGAAATATGACTTCTGTTGTAAAGGGGTAGGTGCTTTTTGGGGTGCAGCTTTGCACTGTTGTCTGCCTGCAACACACAGAAGGACAAAAAGCATCATTTATTCTACTTACTTACTCTCTATTGTTTGTGATGCCAGGCAATTCAAATGTTCTGAGGTCACTCTTGAGAGGAAGCTACCTAAATAAATCTCTAGTTCACACCACCAGGGCTTGGCATAGTTCCCTTGTTTAAGCCAACTAATTATTATCTGAGTTTATACAGTTAGCTGCAGCTTACTACTATTGGGATTTAGGAAAATGGCCATGGAAATGAGTTTTATGAAGTGATTTAATTGCACCTCTGTACTAAAGTAGTAGAAGCAACTGCTGTATAGCTGGTGTCTTTTTGTCCTATTGAAGTACCGTTTTGTAGCCAAGCTCTGTTCTCTTGGAGAATAAATAATGTTATCCGTTGCTAAATCACTTAGTAAGCTTTTAGCAGTATTATTTCTCTCCTTTTCCAGATGATCCCAAGTATATTGATTAAAGGACAGTGTTGCTTTAGAATCATAATGAAAATTCTGGCGCTGTGTCAGGTCAGAAAATGATAATGCTAGAAGCGTTTCTGAGAGGATATTAGGAAGATGCAATGGCATAAGGTCAGCTACTGTTCTCAAGGTGAAACAAAACATTAAAGATAAAGAAAAAATAAAAACTGGAACAGGGAAACTTCAAAACTATATTCTTTGCCAAGTTTCTTTTACATTCTTCACTTTGAATGAGTGACTTACAGTGAGGAGACTTTGGAGGAGTGACTTAGAGAGGATTGACTTAGTGACTTAAGTAGACTTAGAAAAGGAAGAAATGTTGACTTGTTTTATTTTCTAGAGGTATACAAAGCACTTTGCAAAGGACTATTTCAACATTTTCAAAAGTAAAAATGTGAATTTTCCCAGTCAAAAAAATAACAATTTAGAAGCTGGAGGACAAACTTAAAAAAATTTAAAGCTCTCTAAAAATGCATTAAAAACTGATTTAGTTAGTTAGTTTTCATTTTGAGTATTCATCCTGGTTTGGGACAGAAATGTGTTTACTTTCACAGAATGAGAAGTATGGCACTGAGCTCTCTGCCTGACTGCTGCTGTATCTTAAAACACATCTAGAAAAGTGTAGAAATGTATCAGAATGATGTCACAAGATAAAATAGTAGGGCTGGCACTGTGAAGTCCAGATGGTCAGTGATCACAAGGCAGTAGTAGAACAGCAGGTGATCAGAAGAGTCGTAAGAGATACCAACTGAGAGGAAAGCAGGAATTTTCAGCTACTACACTGCCTACTATTTCAGCACAGCAGTTGCAAAAATGGCAGGGAAAATACTCAAGGCACCTCCATAGCCTGGTGGGTATGCCTGATATAAGCGTTCGAGATTTGTCCTGCAAAAATAGAGCAGAGTGGAGTACAGAACTGAAAGTGCATGTGCTGAAGGGCATTCCCAGCTGAAATGAGGTTACTGCTTAAGCAAACTGGGGTTAGTCAATAGGAGGCTCAGAAGTGCCAATTTTAATCAGAAATATTCATTTCAAATACAATTTGCAGCTTTGCATGGTGAGAAGTGATTCTCACTAGGTGAACTCTCTAGGTTATCCATAAAGTTAAATAAATCAGCTCCTTATGTAGCACACATTTCCAATCAGACCTAACAGCTTTCTGAAGACTTAAGTTTGAGTTCTGGCAACATTTAGGGATGAGCTACATTTTAAAAAGTTATCTGTTTTATAACAGAACATATATTTAATAATGAAAACGATAATAATATAAAAGTGTTTCTTTCTTCTATTGTCACTACAAACAATGAGAGAATGGGATTTCAATTTCCTCAAGAAAAAAGTTCAGTACAGTCATACTTAATGTGTGAGTGCTTGTGGAGGCACATTCCCTTCTTTTGAATCCATTTGTAGATATCAAATATGAAAGAGATACAGAAGGCTCTGAACTGTTATGTTCATAGAAATCCAAGTTTTCTGAAAATAAGCATCTTGCACAGCGGAAAGTTCCTCCAAACTCTCCTCTCACTCCTAATTAAACACCAAAGAATCCAATCCTTGGACACAAATACATAAGAAAACTGGCTCCAGAATTTCTAAATGAAATAAAATATTAAGCCCTGGTACAAGGCCATCAGGCGATATTTGTGAAAAAATTCAACGCAGACTATATACAGTATCAAAATCAGAAAGTTAATGTAGACTACTACTTAGGAGCGACGGACTAATGATATCAAAAGAAGTGGCCGGATATAAAGACAGGAAAAAAAGTACTCCATAGAACACTTAAAATAAGAAATTGAGCTTCCTTAAGCAATAAAGACACCACCCATGTCAATGTCATCAGCAAACTTGGTGAGGGTGCTTTCAATCCCGTTGTCCAGATCATTTATGAAGATGTTGAACAGCGTGGAGGCCAGTATTGATCCCTGGGGGACCCCACGTGTGACAGGCTGCCACCCTCTAAGCCAATTTCCTACCCATCTCGCCGACCGCCCATCCACTCTGTATTTTGCCAGTTTGTCTAGGAGGAGGCTATGGGAAACCGTGGCAAATGCTTTGCTGAAGTCCAGGTATTTAAAACTGCTTTGATTGCTCCTCTCAGCCTGTGAACTCTGCTCCATCTCCAAGAAACCTTAGAGAATTTTAGAGGTCAATGAAATTTTAACAGAACAAGTTAAGGAAAATAGTATTTTTTTCTCCATTTTGGTGATTTCTAACACTACTCCCATTTGAGAATAATTTGCAGAACTGGGAACAAAACCAAGATTTTTGATATTTAATCTTGCATATCTAGAGAAGATGTTGAAACACTGAAGTGAAATCAGGATTGTGTGTTGTGTTCTTTTCATTTTTATTTTTATTTTTTTTTTTTATTAACCCATACTTTACTGTAGCTCTAGTTCTTAAGTCCCTCCAAATATTTGGCATGGGCTGCTCCTAAATAGCAACTATTATGATTATAGTCTTCAAATCTACTAGCTTGCACTTTGCCTACATAAATACAAATCACAATTATGTTATATTGTTTGGCCAGGATCCCCTACAGTTTAAAATTCCTGTGCTATGAGAAATAGATTCAGAATGCATGTCAGGGAATGTTCAGGTTCTTTCCTTGTAAATTATTTCATCTGTAGGTTTTCCAATAAAATAGGTTAAACAACAGATGATTTAACGATATCATTCTGCCTAGCAGTAGACTCTACAAATACCTTTGGCTATTGTTCATTCACTTTAAATGTTATTTTTCAGTGAAACAACTATACAAAGGTACACGATGGCACTTATACAAGGTAAGCCAAAAGTCAAGATTCAATATAAATTTGGGGGCTGACCAAAATGCTGTCTATATGAAACTAACTGTTCAGACTTTATTTAAGGATATGAAGCTACAGAAACAAGAAGTGTGTGAAGGAAAAAAGGAAACAGACTGTAATGTAAATGCAAGTGTATTTGTCACCATCCTTTTGTTGTATTTCTCTGTATGCAATATGTGCTTAAATATTCCTATACCTGTAGGTTCATTTATGTACGTATATACATGTATGCACATGTTGCCATGCATTGTAATATTGTACCATTGAAATTAATTCAACCTCCCACTGCTAAACTATGTAGAACTTTTATAACTATTGGATTTACTACATTCATACGTTTTTTTTCTCCTTTGATGACTTTCCCAATTATGTGATACCGTGAAGCAGGGAAAATGTTAACAAAAGTGGTGATGGTATATTTAAATCAAAGCACTCCTTCAGACTCCCTCTTTGCTGCTCTGAAATCTCTGATCTGCAAACAATCAAGAGAGTAATCTCGATATGAGATATATGAAGATTCACAGAATTAAACTGCATAAGATTACTGTGATTGAGTGGACGTGAAGGAAAAAAAGCTATAATCATTCAATTGCAAACCAGCACATTAATTTCACTGTAACCAGCCATTTGAGTGTAACTAGCTGGATGTACATCATCCAAATTTCTCTTACAAATGATTTCCAGTAATGATGGCACCAAGAAAGCAAGCTTAAAGAGGGAGTTACCTAATTTAGAAAGTAATGCAAGGCTTTTCACCTCACAAATATTTAGCTTAGATATAAAATAATATTTTGGGGTTTTTTTTCTAATTAATTACTTTGCATGCTTTGAGCATTCAGCCAGGTTCTTTCCATTTCATGAATCTCTGCATTTAATGAAGAATTATGTTTAATAAAGTAGCTCATTTTTAGCCATTTTTTCTTAGTGGAAACTAAGTTTTGAATGAAGCACTTAGGCTTCCTACAAAGAGGAAAAGGAGAATTAGCTGTTTCAGAATGGGATCCAGAAAGGGGAAGGCACTGGGAAAGGCCCAGTCTGCACAGCACGCTGAGAAACACTGCATTAGAAATCGTGGTTTGCAAATGAAGAGCAAGGGCTGCAGGAGGACACTTTATATTCAAAAGATTCGGGTGAGTACATACAAACTACGGCAGACACTGCTATCCAGTCTTTTAAATGTCTGTGGGGCTTACTCTTCTTAAAAAAGAGAGAAAGACAGAGAAAGAAAAAGAGGAAGAGAGATGGAGTAGTTCACAGAATCACAGAATCACCAGCATTGGAAAGGACGTCTGGAGATCATCTAGTCCGACCGCCCTGCCAGAGCAGGGTCACCTAGAGCAGGTCTCACAGGATGGCGTCCAGGTGGGTTTTGAATGTCTCCAGAGTCAGACTCAACCACCTCTCTGGGCAGCCTGTTCCAGTGCTCTACCACCAGTTACTTGTCTTTTACACCTCTGTTAGAAAGTGTCCCCCACTTGGGTTCAAAATTCTCCTTAATAAGAGAGGTTCAAAACAATAAAGCTTCTTTATATGGCAGCAAGGCCACACCTTCACTGGACAATTATTACTATGCATGGTTAGATCCCATTTCACTGTGCCTTTTGCTGTCAGCACTGAAATTCCTGAGGCAAATGAAAGAGGGGCTTGGTGCCGTAAGCTGATGGCCAGGCCTTGAACAGTGCTGCTGGATTTTCTGTGTCCCTTCTCCAAAGACTGTTTCTGTACTTTAAATCAAACATGACATAGGCTGTCTGTGCTCAGATGGATGCCCAACTAAGAACCCATAAACCCATCTGACTCCTGTTTTTAACCCACGGAGGTAAAATGCAAGCAGAATATGCAAAGAGCACCCCTTCACATACTTGCTTTACTTCTGTTCCCTCAAATAACCTACAGCTTCGTTCCTACATGACTCTCCTGGGAGGTAGGTGATGTGGGTTTGAAACCCTCAGGGGAAGGAGAGAACTCGATCCAGATCGCCTGTTTCCTGGTTGAATGCTTGAATCTCTGTGGCTACTACCACCCCCCTCAGCTGCAATTGGAAAGAAAGCAGCCGCAACATTTTTGTGAGGTTCTGTCAGCCTGTGTCAGACCCTGGAGGTGCCTGGCAGAGAAATGCCTGATTTCTGGATCTTCATCAGGCTTAGACAGGAGATAAACATCTCCTGAGGCTGGGGAAGCCCTGGGCATGCACTGAAACAAAATTTTAAGAGTTTAGAGAACTTTAAAATCAAACAGGGAGGAACCAACCGATCTTAACAGTCTTCAGGTTTAGACACCATTGAGTGGGAGTATGGGGGAATTTTTGTTTGTGATCTCAGATCTGCCCAAGTCCCACTTAGGTCCTCTACCACATCTAATAGAAAGATCCTGTTGCCTGAATTAGGCTGTTCAATACTTGTGCAATGTGATGGTCAGACGGCACAGGTTTCTATGATTTGCATGTAATTCTGTTCTTGCAAAAAGAAATTTCTGGGGGAAAAAAAAAAAAAAGCATTTCCTCAGAAAATATTTCTATTTTAAAAGAAAATAATTAAGGTATAGCAAATAAGCTGTTACTATGAGAAATATGGCTCAGATGAAGGCAAAAAAAAAAAATTGCTCCAATCCAATGCCTTATCCGTCAGACACCTAAGTGATTTTTGCTGCTGTTGCTGCTTGAACACACCTATAATTAATTATTGTAACATATAATCACTAGCATATACTCATAACAACTGCAAAGGTGTAGGGTTTAGGTATTTCTTTCAAATAAATACATTTTCAGAAAGAATAAGGCAAAAAGACAACATATTATTCTGTTTTACAACTCAACAAGTAAATTTTTGCTGCAAATATAAGGTTATGAGCAGAAAAGGATTTGAACTCCTACAGAATTTTTGCAATTTTAATATTTTCCTGTTTAGAAAAATAAAAAAAAAATAAATGAAATGAAATTTCAAAATTATTTTTGAGTTACTCAAACATCTAAAAAGTGTTTTGAACTATCACTGAAGGTAATATATTATCCAAAATATAACTTAAAAAAATGAAAAAAAATTTCAAATATGTGAACCCCCCCCCCGAAACACTGAAACGTGCAACACAGAAAAATTTCCAGCTTGTGGGACTACCCTGAGTTATTATATTGCAAATGATACCTCATCAAATTATATTGTGCAGCATATTCTGATATAACAATATTCCATTTGGAGATTTGTAACTTTCAATACACATAAATGGTTCTGTAAATCTATTGGAATTAAGATGAATGAAAAATGAAATTAATGGGTTTGAGTTTGTGGCATATGCCAGGAGCAAGCCGTTCTGTCAAGCTGCAGATGTATGTCATGTACATAGAGGGCTAATGCAAATTTAATATCTGGATATATTGACTTGAAGCCTATAAGCACTATTTTTCAGCTTTGTTCTTTGTCATTATTTCAATTCCTGGGGATAAAAGGACTCTGAAAAATTAATAAACCTTACCTTTTTCTCTTAAAGGTTTATTCATTCTACTTCATTCTTTATTTTCATTACTCAATATAGTTCCTTGGCCATTCTTTTTTCTTACATTATGATACAGTAGACATAGACATAAAAAACCCCAAGCCAGTGTTTCTAGTGCTAATATAACTGAACCTGCTTAATTTTTTTTCTGTATAAATAGTTCTTGGAAATGTATCCTAGAAAATTAATTGGCACTTCTGCCCACAGTTGTTCTTTTTTAGACTTGTCCCCTTTTCCACCAGAATTACCCATCCACATTATCACTGCAATGCACTGGAAACTCCAGCTGTCCAAATCAATATTTCCACCCCTCTCATTTAAATCCAAGCTCTCACTGTTGCAGGGTGGCTGTACCACACCAGAACCATCACATGTCTCCCTGTTGCTACGGGCAACGGTGCGGCAGGGGAGAGTTGGTCCCTCTACATCACATGGCGAGCTCCGACATACCATGGTTTTAGGCGGCCTCTCCTTGAATTGCTTAAGCTGATGTTAAGATCACATGATCTTCCAAGAACTGTTCTAGTGCCAGCCAAAAATAAAATTATATTTTCTTTGTTACTATAATAGACTTTAGCACCTGCATCTAAATACATGCCTGACTTTTTACGCTAAGGGGAAGGGGTAACCAGCTGATCAAAATTCATTGTCCTATTTTGACTCTATTTATTCATGTTGCAAAGGTATCTCAGCTTTGGTTTTATCAGCACATTATATTTTTGGAGTATTCACTTCAAAAGCACAGCCAGCTGAACACCAGTTACTAGGCATTGGTGTTACAGGTTGGGGACCACTGGGTTACATCTCTAAGCTATCTTATCTGGAGAATTGCTTCAGGTCACAAGTGGAAATTAATTTCTTGATGTTACTTTCCTGTTAACTGGCTACAGATCCACATTGCCATAGTTTGCACGACTGTCAGAGCTGGCTCAGGGGAGGTTTAGGACAGGAACAGCAAGGGCATTGCAGGTCAAGCATGCTGTGCGTTGGCAGAAATACAAGACCCAGTTCTAAAATGAACTTCTGTCACTACCATGAAAATTACAGTGAGTATCATTAGAAAGAATCTATTTTTCAGATTTACACTCTTACTTTCCACACCAAGGCATAAGTACGTCAGTAAAAACCAGCAACCAGATATGTCAATAAATATATTTTTACTGTTTGAGATGGTTAAAAGTTTTCCAGCAAAATCGTGTTTCCTTTGTTAATGCCAGATAACTTGACATGTTTTATTCAAAATATCTTCATGTTCACCAACTTTCAGCACATCTATGCCACTCAGAGAGTTTCCAGCAGGTGACTTCTGGTATGGGGGTGCCAGGAGATTTGACTCTTCTTCCCTTTGGGCAGAAAGAACTGGGTCTACTCCATACTGGGGATGATAGGGGCTGCCAGTAACTGGGTTTATGTGGTTTCAATTCAGAGACTGAACATAGATTTGCTGGAAACCTGCAGAACAATGCAGGAACCAAAAGTATTTCCTCTGTTTGGGTGGGTGAATACGGAACGTTTTTAAAGTTCTGCTCTGATTTCAAGAAATGTAAGCATCTTCTGAATGGAAAATCCTGCTTTTCAAGAAACAGTGCTTGTCAAATCAGCTGGACCACTCATCATAATGTATCACACCTAGCAATCATCACAAAATAGCCCCTTATACTCTAGATCATTAACCCCTCTCTTTTCAAAATGCCTGGGTTGAAATGTCACTATGGAATTGAGCCTGTACAGGTAAGAATGGGTATGCCCGTGGCAGGAGTACTAGAGGACTCATAATCCACACTGAAATGTTAAAGTCATCTCATTCCACACATTTTAAAAATGTCTCAGCTCTTCTTTCTCTAATTGAACTCCACAGGATATGTATACTTATCTAGAGGGAAGAAATATAGAAAGAGGACTTTTCTTTCTTTCACTTCAAGACAAATGTGGGAAAATGTTAAATAGTTGCAGAGTCTCTGAATTGGGCCATAACCCCAGATTTGGAAAACAAACAAACAAACATACAAAAAGCACCAATTAAAATCATTGCTCTCTCCAAAACACAGAAACTCTGTCGGTTAAATTTGTGTCTTTTTAATCATTCCTGCTGCATGTTGGTGCACCTGAAAGCCATTTCTCTCTATTATATTTACAATTCACTTAGAAACCTTCCAACAAAAAAGAACACAATGTAGAAAGAAAATCCACTGTCCATAATTAACCACCCACAATGAACTTTGCATTATCAGAAGTCCAGCTTTTTTTTAGAGTCCTTTCATGTTTGATTTTATAGAAGTTATTCCATTTCCTTATCAAGATGCTGTGTTGATAAAGAAGTGAGTTTAATACTTTCCAAAGCCTTTGGAATGCAACTTTTATTACCCAGTTAAAGAAATTACTTAGGCTCCAGGTGAGGCAGGAGAGATGGCGGGTTCTAAATTGTATTTCACTAGGATATTCAATTCTCACTCTACATAATTTTACTTATATTGCCAATATCTGTTGCGGGGAAATGAGCAGTAAAATTCATGGGAGAGTAAGATGTATGGTGAAAGACCCAAAATACTATAGGAGGTGAGCCTTATCCTCTGACACTGTAGAATGTCCTTCACAGAATCAAATCTCTAGGATTTTTGCTTAGGGAATTTACTTATCTTTTCCTTGTAGGGTTTTCTGTAGATCCTGTCACGATGGTGTGTACATAGTCATAGATAAATCCAGCTAGCACAACAAATATTTGGAGCTGGACATCCTGAAGCAATCTGGATTTTGGCTCCCTAAGTTTGCAAAAAGCTAGAATACGCAGTTAGCATTTTAAGTTAGAACTCTTTCAAGCAGAGTAGAAAACCATAAGAGAAAAGACTTACTAAGGAATCTATTTATTTGAATATGCTGTGGAAGTTCCACATCTTAGGAGCATTTATAGAAGAATTTGTCCAAGTGATGAGTATTTTGTTTACTGTAGTTAACTGTACTTCCTTCTTGCCTTGATGAATTGTAGTGGAAGGTACAGTCATTGATGTACCTAGGTCCTGTCTAGATTTGACTGAGAAATACTGATTAAATGCTCATAACCTACAGTTCATAGCCATGTAGTAAAGGCATTTAACTATGAAATAGGAGCCCCAAGTTTAAGTCCTGGTTTCATGATTTCAAACGAGGACATAAACCTGTATTTCTTACATCTCAGGATCCTATGATCAATATCCCTCTCAAAACAAATCATGTACATGGCCTGAGAAACCAGGGAACTAACTTTATAATCTGAATCAGAAGGGATGGGATTTTAAGCCCTGTCCCCCATAGGCAAGACAATTGTGATAATTGTAAAACTATTGTGTATTAAATGGAGAGGAAGGAAAGTACTCTCTTATACATTAACACANCCCCAAAGTAGGTCTTATTCCATTCTGGAATCCTGAAATGTGCTGCAGATCTGGAAATACTATTGCTGGAGGCAAAGCGTTGATACATTCCTGAATTCGTTAGGAAGCTGAGCAATGCAACTTCTTGAACAGGGAATGGGAAGTGATTAGGAGCTGGTGGACGAATTAGAGCTAAAAGGAAAAGGTAGTGACTCACCTAACTGAGGAGCCGTCTGTCCCATTCCACCCAACTGGAGCTCTGCCCTGCTCCCAACTAGAGCCAGAGATAGAATAGCTTATAGAAACAGCCTGGAGATGACAAGCATGTGGAAGTGATGAAGATTTGCAAATGAATGTGTTATGTCCTTAATAAAAGTCCACGGGAAAAGCCAATTAAGAATTTTCTACTCAAATTACGTAAAATCTGAATTTTGAGATCTGTGTTGGACACTTACTCTATTCCAGAGTAATAAGTTTGTTGTAGCTATAAGAGTTTTATGTTCAAAGTTGAAGCAACAAACATATATACCATCTTACAGTAGAAGGATAAAGTAAAAGTAAAAAAGTACTTTTTTTGCAAAACCAGGTTCAAGAAAATAAACTACAAACAGTAACAGACTGATAGCACTCAGGGAGACTGAACACAGACAAAACATTAGTCATAATTAAATTAAAACTAATACTCTGCCCTATCAGTACTACAGATATTTCTTGTTTCTTTCCAAACAACTTTCTGTACTTGTAAGCTTGTAGAAAATTGTGTACAAGAAAAAAAAAAAAAAAAAAAGACAGAGAGTAAAAAGGCTGAGATAAAGATGAAAATGGGTATGTATGACATACCCTGCTACTTGAGATGGTCACTTCATGGAGCAAAAGTTGTAGCAGAAAATAGCAATGGATTGCTCAGGTTATAGTCACCTATTGGAATTAATGGAATCTTTTCTTTTATTCAGCTGTTCATTTCAAGAAAAAATGTCTTAAACATCTACAATAAAATAAAAAGATAATTTACAAAAGTACGGATTTACAAAATGTATTTTCACTCATACTATTTTAATCAAAATGAGCTCAGTTGTGAAATATCTAGATATTTTGCTTTTAACTCTAGCAGAACTAAGATTTGACCCTTATTTTCTGTATAGTCCTTTTATTTGTTGCTGTTATATTAATTTTGATTCTTATATGCTATATTCTGTTTCATTTTATGGTGAATCTAAGATTCTGAATAAGCAAGAGAAAGGTAAATCCTTGAGACTTCTAATTTCAACCTGATGTCATTATATAAATGGACCTGAAGCCAGAAATATTTCATCCTGCCCCCCAGCCTAAGAAAATCTCTTACAATTGTTGATAGAGACAGATTTAATTATGGCACAGTTTCACAGAAGCCTGAGCATATGAACACAGAGTGGACATGAAGAGTTGTCAAGGTCCATTTGGCAATGTTTCAACTGCCAAAGGCAAAACTGGAGATCAAAGGGAAGAGTCAAAACTCCTAATCTCTCATGCAGTCCAGGCTTGCTGGCAGACCCTGATCAGATTATTATTCATTATTACTTTTTCTATTTCTACTTATAGAAGAAAAATGAGGTTTGCCTATGAATGTTTTAACAGGAAAGACAGAGAGTCTCAAGAAAATCCTATAGCCAGGGGATGAAATAACATTTTTTCCTGAAATTCTAACTCATTTGAACACTGAGAGTTTAAATTTTAGAGTAAAACCTAAGTCCCTTCTGAACATAAGATTCCATCATATTTTGCCTGTTTGCTCCAAGTCCTGACAGCCCAATAGAAAAATTCTCTGTTGACTCTAGTGGATTCACTTGATAGTTGAGTTTTGGGATAGAAAAACAGGTGTTTCCTTCAATGGTTGCTTTCAGCATAAACTAGCAGCAACCTATAGGTATCAGTCTGCTGAGCTATTTTTTGTGTAAATCTGTGCACTTTATTAGAAGGTATGCATTCCTTTAGGGACAGGGAAGACAAAAGAACTGCTTGCTTCAAGAGAAGGGGGAGAAAAAGAGCTGTCTCCTCTCCTCTCCTCTCCTCTCCTCTCCTCTTCAGTTCTCCTGAAGCAGCAGGCGGACA
>VYXH01009147.1:64050-105793 GCA_013397275.1 Burhinus bistriatus | reverse complement strand
TCTCCTCTCCTCTCCTCTCCTCCTGATGAAGAACGAAGGAGGAAGAGGAATACACATGTACTTACCCCCTACATTCCTCTCTCTCGAGGGTCAAAAGAACCCTCAGAATAAAAAGATGAATACATGTATGTAATCTTCTCTTCCTTTCCTCTGAATCAGAGAATCTTCATCTTTGCTTGGCAGACATAAACACAGGTTTTTGGGCCCCTCAGTCTGCTTTAAAAAATAATTGAATTTCCCAAAACTCAAAATAAGTTCTGAAAACTAAACCACACTCATATTTTGGAACGTAATTACTCAGTCACTTTTTTTGGTAAGGAAGTGTAAGATAAGATAAGCTTCAGCATTGGTGTTCTCATTTGTTGTATAAAACCTTTGGCATTCAAAGGCCAAGGTCAGTAGCTTGGCTAAGGCTAGGCAAAGGCAGCTATTTTGTCAGGAAATTGTTTCACAGAGAGCCTGTGTACGTGAAGGTGATTTTTTCATCAGGCTCTGGGAAAAGAAAAAAATATTAGTGAGACTCTGGTCTCTCCATATTGTATAAGGTCTAAATGACCTTTCACTATTGCTAGAAAGTTCTCTGAAGGCATTCTTTGTTTTTGATATTAACTAATCCTGTTACTGAGAGGACAAAGAGTAAGATTTTATTATACACCAGGTATACTAACAAGATGTATCTGATACTTTCTGTGTCTTTTAATAATTTCAACACTGATGCATTTCTTTTCTCCTGAGCATATGAGTAAAATTACATGGTCATTAAATTATCTTATTCTCCATATCCAAATCTTTTCAATAATACCTTGTTATCAATTTTCTGAGTTTTTAAATAACCTTAAAATCTGACATACCAGAACTAATTTTTGAAGTTACATTTGAAAATGAATCATAAAATTTCAATACAACACACTTACTCATCTGATAAAATAGGCTCTGGTTCTGTTTCCCATGAACACAGTGAGAATTTTGTCATTTGAGTTCAGTGGGAGTGAGACAGGACCAAAAGATATTCCATTTCCCTGGGAATACTTCAGAATGTAGATTTCCTAACTTATTTTCTTATATAACCTTTGGGATTTGACTTTTTTTTTCACATGACCAACACTTACTGTAATTGGCACAAAACCGTCTTTACTTCTACTTTACTGGTTCTCTCAGACATGAAAGGAGGAGGTGGGATGGGAAATTGCTCAGGAAACCCGCTGTAGCTGAGAAGGGAGATTCCCTGTAGCCATCCAGTCCAACTTTCCCATGCTTCCGAGGGCAGTATATCCATTCCTGCTCCTATTCCTGCCCTTCTGTGTTTCCTTTACCTCTCCTTACCATAGCATAAGCATCCTCATCCTGGTCCCTCATTTCCGAAGTGGTGAAATTCTATTTTGCCCACACCATTGAGAAGCTTTGAGGCAACTCAGTTGCATAAATTGCTATGTGATTGCTTAGTTAGAGGATCTGTTACTGTTGCCAAAATAGTAACAGCTTGATTTTTGATCACCTTCCCTTTAAATGTTAAAACAACATTTAAGCCTTCCCTTTTTTTTTTTTTTTACTTCATAATTTACAAAATTTATGGTAAAATAATGTTGCCATATAAATATGTCTGGAGCTTTCAAGACAGAACTGAAAATCTGACTTTTAGTCTGTAGTTGAAACCTGGTAATCAGGTGACAAATATCCTTTGACAGATGCATATGCACACACCAGACCAGATTATAAATTAGTCTCCAAAAGGGATTTTTTGTGGTTATGTCTGAGCCGCTCAGGCTGTGCAAGGAGACCTGACAGAAATAGTTTATATTAGCTAAGTATTAAGAATAAACCTTGTGATACAATTAGATTTCATTTTCACTAACTGAAAATCTCTTCTTAAAAGAGACAGTTTAAAATATCCTAGAAGGTGTGCATTTTGATTACAAAAAAAAAAGACTGTCTGCATATTTTTATCATGAGTTCTGTTTTACTGTTTAGGGTATGTCTTCGTTATGGTTTTGATGCAGCAACTGATCACCAGTTGCAGAAGCAGGCTATCTCCCACGTATAGTATGAAGCCTCTGCTTTGTCCAGGATACAACCCCAATGATTTTTCCTAGGCTGAGCAGTTGTGTCCTACTGTTGGGTCCCCCCGTGGGCCATGTCACTCGATGATGAGTACATCAGCAGAACTTAGAAGAATGGTGTTCAGCTATGAAGATTAGCAAGAATATAAAAACATTTCCACATTCACTTTAAATACAAACAGTTGCATTGCCATAGATTAAACAGTAAGATACTGATTGAAAAGTTTTAGGTCTGTATCTTCCAAATGCAGTTCTGCAGACTATGGATTTTATATTATTCATTCTCCTGAGATTACTAAAATATCACATATGTTCAACCTTCCTGTATGACTATACAAGATAAATACTTCAAAAGGGCACAGAGGAACAAATGAGAGAGCTTAAACTGTGGTCTCTCAGAGGAATGTTGAACATCATGTGAATGTCCACACTGCAGATGAAGAATTATTAAGATGACCTTAGCAGAACACTTGAAAAAAAATCTGCTAAAGAATGATATTTTTCTGTGGACATACTGTCTGAGATTGATTAACTCATTGTGTTGCAGGGGAAATGAAGAAAAAAACATGAGAAGAGGTCAGTATGACAGAAATACTCAGCTCAAAATACTCAGAAGGGAACAAACATTTTATGTTCATCTTATGACCCCAAATGATGGAAAGAGTTAATAAGAACTTTTGAACTGCAGATGTCCCATAAAAAGAGAGAGTTACTGTAAACATATTTGGTAGCATAAAAATACATGTTCAGTTCATCATATTATTTAAAGATGCAGACACTTTTGGCATTGAATTACAGTAGTAAAACTTACAATAGGAGTCTTCTAAATGACATTAAGTGTACTTACTGAATAAAAACCATAGACAGAACCACCAAATTTGGGGAAGCCATCTCTAAAACAAAAGCTCTACAATTTCTACTGCAAAGTGCTAGACGGGCCTGGTTTTGTGTGACTGCAACATCAGCTGAGGTATTTCAATCTAACCATGAATAAAATAGCATAGAGGACTGCTCTAAGGGTGGCTTGTCTCGGGTTGAAACTAGCTGGTTGAGGCACTGCTGGCGGTGCACCCATGCTGCAGCTGAGTGCAGCGTGGGTGGGATATTCGTTCTGCTTCTCAGGAGATTTTCAGTATGTGATAGGTTTTTATTTCCCCAGTTAGTTAGCTAGCCGTTCAGTAGTAACTGAATAACTTGGAATGACAAGAGAGAATAATTAGAGGTATTTTGTCATTTCTTTTTATTGTACTGATGATAACTGAAAGATCTGGGAATTGGGATGGCAATTCAGTACTGAGAAACTTGCTCTTGCTGTTGCTCAGTTGGAGAACATCACCCTCGACTCCCCAGCTGCGCAGTGAATCAACTTCAGGATGAGTGCCCCGGAGCATCCATACCAACAACACCTTATAGGCTACTGATTAGAAGAATTATCTGCCAGGTGGAAGATGTACCTTGACTCACTCGTGCGTTGTGTGGGGCCTACAAGCCAGGTCTCTCACTTCCCAAGAAGCGGCCTAACTTCTTGACTGCTGAGCCACAAGGTAGATACAGTTACCATATGCCTTCCATCATGCTTCTCTCACTGCAAATGAGATCCCAAGTGGCTAAAGGTTCCCACTACCAACAGTGGTTTCTTCAGGGTAGAAAAGGAGCGTCCAGCTTAGCAAGACTTCTGTCTCCAGTGAACTTTTCTATTTCCTCATGTAGCATATATGAGTTGTTTGGGCTACTCGTTCAACAGCAGGCCAGCCACCGAAACTGTGAGGGAAATAGCACTTCACTGAAGCAACCTAACCGGGAGAGCATTCTAGCTATATTCTTAAATTTATCATTCTATAACAGCATAATGCATTAGAATACAGTGATGTATGGAATGGACTTGAGGGCTGTACTGTAACAACAGAGATCTGCACACATTACAGCAAAAATCCCCATGCTTCTTCTGCTATTGTTATAACAGCTCCCCAAAGGAAATAAGCTGTGCCACTGAAAAACTGTTTCAACCATGACTGCTCATGGATCTATTCTAAGATTTTTGTAAAAGACATCCCCTCCCCAAAAAGAAGTTATAACAACTCACTTTTCTTTCCTGCCATAGCCTGTGTCATAAACGCAGCTTGAGACAATACAAGCCATTCGTATCATGTTTCTGAGCAGAGGAAGAAAGAAAGCGTGTGATAGAATGGGCGTTGCTGATGCATTGTCGGTGTCATAGATAACTTTTCTATCCTTGAAAGTTGGGTATTCTTCTTAGGAAGATCAACAAAATGAAGATTATTTTTTAAGTTTGCAATGACAGGATTAGGTTATCTCATGCATTTAATTGGTTTAGCATTCGGGTAGATTTAGGGTTTTTTTTTAAAGGAAGCCTGATGAGAGAGATGTATCTATAAGATTTCTTTTTAAGGTACTCGCAGTATTTAGGAATGAAAGAAGCTCAACTTCTTGTCATCTTGACCTCAAGGAGTCAAACAATGGTATAAAATTTCTGCCGTAATGCTGAGCTAGTTTTAAAGTCGAATATTTTTCTGTGTTATAAGTACAAGTACAGCTGCAACTTGTCAAGAGCTGTAGACATGTTAAGATGCTGAAAATTATATTAAATTAGAAATGCATAACAGTAGAAGTATTTAATTATTTTGGCAGGCAAATTTTCCTGAACGTGTACCTTCATGCACCAATAATGTATTGTAATTAATCCCAATTATCTTTTGTAACTTTAATCCACACTTTAGGCCACAGATCTGTGTAAATGTTTTGGAGAAGTCACTTTGTAGACATTTGCTACGTAAAGTGAGTGACACATGAATATTACATTGTATTTAGGGCATTTCCTGAAAGGAAAGAGTAACAAAGTCAGAGAAAATGCAGCTACAGTGACAAATGCTGGCACTGAACAACTGTTCTCCCTGTAGAGTCAGTAATTAAACAATTCAGCAGGTCCAGGATTATGAGGAAGAATTCAGACAGGTTAAGTTAAACCGAATTCTGAAATCACCAAACTGCCTGTTGCAACCTGCCTCTAGCATGCCGTACTGCGTGTGGCTGTTCCTCACTATTCTGGAAAGTGGACTCTGTGGAGTACTGCTCCACGCCAGGACAGCATTGCCCTGGCCTGGGCTTTTTAGTTACCATACCTGAGTGGGCTAGAAAAACCTCATTCCTGTTATCTTGATGCATACTCTTGCACCAAAAGACAAAAGAGTAAGAACCAAAAACCCTTGAAAAACTGGTGCTGAGGAAAAAAATGGCAAAGCGAAATACAATAGATATCTAGCTTGAAGCAAAACAGATACCTCTGCTGTACAGCTTAGCCAACTGTGCCTGCATATGAAATTTTCATGTAGATATGAAAATAGTTTGCTCTCAGAACTGCTTCACGATATAAATACTGCCTCCCAGAAATATTGAAAAGGACTACAAACTAGCAATGGAAAATGAAAACAAAACCCAAAACACTAAGCCAACAGCCATCAGCATACCTTTTCCAAACTTTAACTAAAACTGAATAAAACACCTGTAGCAATTCACTGGTGTCATCCATAATGACAGGTTTACTGAGTAGGCTCATGTGTGTCAAGCATTCATTACAAATCTTGGTCCACCTACAAGAAAAGTTTCCTGGTGGTTCCGAGAACTTCTGCAAGAAATATTTGGATGAGGTTTCATGAATCTCTGTTCAAAGGATCTCTTGAAAAACTAATTAGATTTTCTGGATTCTTCACCACAAACCAAACTGAAGTGCACGTGAATTAATTCCAACGTGCTGAGTAGAGAAAAACCCAGGTGATCCTTAAACATGTAGAGAGAAAACAGAACAGCCTGACAGTTTTAAAAATTGTATGTATGTACTTGCATACATCCATATATGAATGAAGCCCTGGAAACACTAGAAGATCTATTAACAGAGCTAACTAAGAGCAAATTCTGGCCTACTCCTTGCCAGGTCACTCCACTTCATAGCTTGTAAATGACATCCATTTTGGTACAAACTTTAAGAAAATCAGAACTGCAGATATTTCAAAACATTTTATGTATCTTTAAATTGCTTCCTTCTACCAGTTGCCACAGGGCTGCCATAGAATACATTGAGGGGCAATATACAATTCAGCATGAGTCATGGAGACATAACAAAGGAATAAACATTTCATGGATGAATGATGACAATGTTTATTCTGTTCTCATTCAAAATACTCATATGCACTTTTATTTTATGTAAGATGAAATTAAAATGGCATCTACATGTGAATATTGACAATAGTTAGCATATATATAAGAGTGTAAGGTAATTAAAATCTTATGGGTAAAACTGTTTGGGATTACGATTTCATGTGTGTCCTAGTCAGGCTAAGGCGCTCTTAAATTAGAAACAAATGTTGTCATGGTACATAAGCACCTCTGTCTCAGAAGAACTGTAGCAAATGTGTGATACACAGACCACAAGCAAACCATTTGTATGAAGTTATATACCAGTAAAGTCTGCGAGAACCGGAGAACAGTGAGGAATAGAGAAGTAATTTTTGTAACAGCCAAAGGAGAAGTTGAGTCTAAAGGATTGTGCTGAGACAGCTAAAATGATCAGGAAAAGATCCTAATCACGTCCCTGTTCAGCCTCTGTACGTGATCATTAAGCTTATTTCATTCCTTGCAAATGAACATTCTGGTAAAAGTTTTTAAAGATGAAATTACAGTGTTTTTTTTCCCCCAAAGATACCAATTTCATATCTTCATCTGCTTCCCCCCCAATATTTTCAATATAATTAAGTATTTTGTATTTTATGTTTACATGGGGTTCAATTAATGTCATTCTTGGCCGCTTTTTGGCATGGCAGCCATACAGAAAAGCTTATGCAAATCTTAACATTTCTTAATTCTTTTTTGATGATAGAAGGTGCCCTAAAGCCATCCTGTACAGGAAGTTGAAGTTTGGATGTTGGAAGCAAAATTAAGGAAACTGGAGTTGAAATAACTGATACATTCAATTTTTCCTCACTTATATGTCAGTGTAGCACAGAGTGATGGTGCCCAGGGCAAACGTCTGAAGAAGTCTCCAATTAATATACTGATCCTCGTGGTCTATTACCAGTGCCGTAGCAGAGCTGTAGCGCAGCACTCCTAAGGTGACCCAGGGAGCTTTGAGGAATCAGGGTGAGTTAAAGACACCTGCTAATGTGCTAACACCACTTGAGTTGGTGGTTGTTTAAATGACCCATGCGGTGACTATTGCTCATTGAGCGGTGACTGAGAAATAGCGTATTGTAATAGCTCTCATCAATGACTAGCTAAATGAATAGACACCAAGGGTGGGAAACATCTCACCCGATGCACACAATACATCTCCTCTAGTCATCCATACCCCCCCTGTAATCAGTGGAGAGAAACCGGGGCATCTCAGGAACAGATCACCTTGTCCTGAGGTCAAGGGACTTGCACTGCAAAATTGACCATTCCTCTCATTTGGTTAGAAAGGAAGAAATCAGCTGTCAGTGCCTGTGCTGCTGCCAACTAAATTCAGCTGTGAAGCATCCCATCAGTGGTGTTTGTCTTTTGGGTCCATAGCTGTCACCAAGCTCCATCGTTATCCGTTTTCAGGCATAAAAGTTCTATTTTGAGCTTATATATTATTTTAGCAGAAGGATGCACAAAAGGAGCTGCTTAGTTTTACAATGGAGAAACATAGTCCTGAAAGCTCTCTTAGGGTCCGGTTTTTTACGACAGGAAGGTGGTGGAAACAAGTCACATCCTGAAATGTGCTGGTGTGAAAACTAAAAACAAATTTGAAATTAAATACAACACAGTATTTATGTTAATGTTAAGCTAAATAAGTTAAAAACATATGCAAGCATAGTATACATTGCATATATATGTAATTTTTCTGCATATCAATCCAAACAGTTACAAGCCAGGACTGTTTATACTCCCCTATACAGAATTATTTTCATTAAAAAAATGATACAAACAACAAATGTTTGAAAATCATGAACAAATACCCAGCCAAAAAAATGCAATTAATTGTAAAGTATGTCTTCCATTTTGTACTTTAATATCTGTGTGTCAGCTTTTTTATTCCTTCCAGCACACATAGGTCATCTTTTCAAGCTTTTCTGTAGCAGAAAAGCTGAAAAAATTGAATGGGATTTTGGGCACGACATATTTTCTATAAACCCTAGTCTTTTATATGCAAAACTGAGATAAAAAATGTTATTTATTTATAATTTTCCTAGTTATAATATATGTTGCTTATGCCTGGGACCATCTCCTCCTACGGCATACATATTGACAGAGCCTAATGAAAAACAGCTTGAATTTCAGCTGCAATTGTTAAGAAAGTTTATAATGCAAACACAAAATTAGAGTATTTTGAAAATTTTAAATATAATCTAAATTCTTGAAAAATAGGTGAAGAAAATGTTTGCTGGATTACTCAATTACATGTCTGTGCACACATCACAGCTCTTGAACAAAAATATTTAATTATTTTTTCTGACATTTCATTTCTTTAAAAAAAAAAAGTGTTATATCAAAGTAGTTCATATGTGAAATGCTTTATATGATTTACCTTCATCTAATAACTACAAGAACAGAATGAAAGGGAGATCAAAGACCATATTCACTACTACATGCCATCTCCTTCCCATCAATTCCTGTGGTAATAAGCAGTTGGAGCACTGATGAATCTGGGTCTCAAATCCTTTTCTATATATAATTTCAAATGATGTCTCCTATGTAATACAGAAAACTGAATGTCCACTTCAATATTTTAATATCATGAATTACCACAATTAGAAAACATTGTGAAACCACATTTAACGTGCATGTGACTATTCTGGATTTTACAGAGAAGTCACTTGCTTTTTAAAGGACTGACAGATCATGAACTGACAGAAAGGAGAAATAAAATGTTTAGAACATTTCTTCAGGAAATGGCAGCATGTCAATATAGATACAGTAAATCGAGATTTGAATTTGCGCATTGCTAATTTTCCTACAGGTGGGAACCGCTTTTGATTCAGTAAAAGGGTTTTGCTTCATTTTTTTTTTTAAGAAAAGAGGATGGCATTAAAATACATTATCTTTGGTTTTCATTATAAAGTAAGTGATGTGTTCCAAAATGAAATCCTATGTGTACTAGGAATTCAGTATGTTGGCTTTTCTGTGGAGGAGAGACGTATCAGTACCAACTGATATAAATCTATAGGCATGGACAATTTTCTTTTAAGTTAATTCAAGTTAAGAGCAAAGTCACATGCACTTGGCATCATATGTAGGTTGTCAAGGGACATCTCCTCTGCTGAACACTTAATGATTAATCAAAGAAATGAACTTGAAAAGAAAGGTAGTTGTGCCAGAATTAGTGCTTTTACAATAATCAAATGTCAGGTACACTTCTACAAAAAACCCTATAGGGTCACACTGTTTATTATAAAATAAGGAAGTACAGCTTTTAAAAGGGTCTGTCCAGCTATCTGCAACATCGTGATCTCTACAGTTATTGGGGGACTAAATGTGAAAAAAGGCACATGTAACAGATAGGAAGTAGATAAATTATGCATGCCTAAGCTTCTCTTTGCCAAAAGGATGGTTACTTCACACAGTGCTTGCCAGGGAATGCTTTTTTTTCCCCATGACTTCTCAAGATGTGAAGCTATTAAAAGAAAATAATACAGATGGATTTAAATTTTCAAAGGGACCTGATTTTCACAAGAAAATTGCTCAACGTTTTTTAATAATCAGAATCCTTTAAAATAAACGACTGAAAATACTAGGATTGCAGGAACCTGGTCACTTTTAGAAAATGAGGCTGTCACAAGAATCGTTCAAAAAACCCAGCAACATGCTACCTTAATCTGAAAGATATTTTGTGATTGACAAGGAGGTTAAAGGTTCTTCAAAGATTTGGTTGTATTTGAATATATTTTCAGAGACCACCATGTGCACCATCTGCATGGTTCTCTGAACGTGGCAGTCTTTCTTTGTCTTGGGCAGGTTGCAGGCTTGAGTAAAGTGAAAGACAACAGGACAAAATGATGTCTCCATTCCATAACTAATTCAGTTAATCACTGTATGAAAATCACTGGCACCACATAAGTTAGCATGCAGAAATGACAGCATGCAGGGAAGAACAGAGTTAGCAGTGACTGAATATCAAATCTTAAAGAAATAGTGAATGATCAGTCATGCATGTAACCCATGTAATGGTCAGGAGAGCAATAATTAGAAGGACTGTAATTAAAACATCGAGGTTTTCAGGTCACAAAAATACTCACTTCCTACATTTTTCAGTTCGCAAGAATCAAGCTTAATGTTAAGTCTGTGCCTGCAGTATTTAGTGGCAATAGATGTATTGTTGCAGTGCCCAAGCCTTGCAGCTGCATTTGAATTCTGTCCCAGAGAAAGACAATCCTAAAATCCCAAATGTAAAGACACTCCTAAAATAATGATAATAAAAACAAACAAGCAAAGAAAAAGAAGCAGAGTAAAAACACACAAACCATCATGAGGTAGAAAAGCATTCTGCAAAAAAAGGCTATTTCTCTACCATGCAGTAAGCCAGGATGCAAAGCAGTCCAGGAGAGCTGAAAGACCTTCCGAGAATCTGCAGGTTGTTTCATTGTGTCAGCCTGATGCTGCTAACAAACTTGGACCTTTACTATGGGTAGCTACACTGTGCTCCTCATATTTTCAAAGTACTTTGGACACTCCTAAGCTGCGATTGCTAGGCATATTTGAAAGAACAGGTAACAGAAACTTAAGAAGAGCCACACGGACCAAAGGGCCATCTATTTCAGTACCCTTCCTCCAATAGTAGCCAAAAGCATGTATCTAGTGAAGGGTGAAAGGGCCCAGGAAATATGTGCTTCCCGAGGTGAGTGTGGCAGTCCCAGCCATCCTCCCAGCTTCTGGTCTTCATCTCCTGCATCAAAAACTTTGGCTTCACCTCTGTTAGGTCTATGCTGCCTGCCTCTCCCTGCTCCTGTCAGTTCCCAGTCAGCTGCTGGGGCTGCTCAGCCACTTCTGAAATAACCGTAGAATCATAGAATAGTTTAGGTTGGAAGGGACCTTAAAGATCATGTAGTTCCAACCCCCCTGCCATGGGCAAGGACACCTCCCACTAGACCTGTTTGCTCAAAGCCCCATCCAACCTCGCCTTGAATAATGAACCACAGCAGTTTACAGCTTGTCGTATTAAGGTAAACCACCATCAATTTCAGTTTTCTGTAACATGTTAGATTCTCTTTTGTAGCAATTCAAAAGCAGCTGCCTGAGCAGCTTAACGGACTTTGCCCACTTACCCTGCTGCACCCATTCCCATGGTTTAGGGTTAACTGGCAACGTGCTGTGCGTTGCACATGTCCTAGTGTGGAACTTCTCGGCTTCTTTAGGAGAAGCAAGTATGCTGCTAGCCAAGGGCCGTATTGACATGTAGATAGGTGACGGCTAAAAAAACCCTCACAACAACACATAATAGCACTGATTTGCTACATCATTTTTGATGAAATATTTAGTAGTTGATAATGCCTGGTAGGTGTGGTAGCTCAGCAACTGGAATTCTCTGTGACAGACATAAGAATTAATATTTTATCAGCTATAAGCTGGCAAGAGGCTGGAATATTGCTGCCAGTTACAGCTATTAACTTTGCTTCACAGTAAGGTATTGTTGTTATTGGCTTTAGTATACATTACAGTGAAAGGGACATTATTTACTGTACGCAACAGTGCCATATAATTTAAAAAGGATTATGATTACTAGCAGGGATAAAAAGTCCATTAAGGTTTTATAAAACAATTGAATATATATAAAAAAATCCACATTCCTTTGCCTTGAAAGAAAATGTAAAATATTTAAAACAACACATCAGTCTTCCCTTTACTTACATTTTAGCTAAACTATATAACTTCCTTTTCTCTTTTTGTCTTTAAAGTATGATGTGTTTTATAGACATAAATGACTTCTGAATTATTACAGTAAATGGGCTCTACATAAGCATATAGCACAAAAAGATACAGCTGAAGTATAAATACAAATGTTGACCATTTCTCAATGAATTGTACATTAAAATGTAGTTTCCTTTATTCCTTATTAAAATGTACTTATGAAAAACTAATATATGCGTACTTACATATTTTGCCAATGAAATAAAAGATATTTAGTAACACAATGAAATCTACTAAAAAATAAGGACAGAGTAGTAGCATATGTAAAAGAAAACAGGAAACAAAATTTAAATGTATGCTTAAATGTGAACATTTGCTTAAGATCTTTTAAGATTAGTGAACCACTCAAACCTTGAATGTCTATATTGAATTGGAAATGAGTATTTGATGTATGAAATGGTATATGATAATGTTATTTTCTGTTGAGACTGTTGTCTGAGATGTAAAAATGATTATATTTTGAACAGTATATAAAATCAATCTCTGTCTGCCTCAAAAATGTAAACAAAGAGTGAGAAGAAATTACAGGCAAGTTTATTCTTGTATCATTATTTTCTTGTCTTAGTGTTTTAGCTCACTTTTCTAGTTCCTATTTTTTCTTTCCTTCTATTCCTTTTACATCTATTGTTACATCTTTTCTCATAAAATACTAACAAACATTTCTTGTTTTAGCTGCACTTTAGTAGAAAACTAGAAAGTTTTTGTCTTCAAATTTCTATAGATTTTAAGTCTAAGAATGGTCTTGTGACACTTGAGTACAACTGAAAGGAAGGAACGAGTAGTTTAAAGTATCAAATATAGTATAAATAATGAAAGCATGTATTTATGAGGCATAATGTTATAGTGTCATAATATAGGCATCAGATTTTCTGATATTTATTTACCCAATAAATTGTGTCCGGTTTTTCTGGTAGTAGGAGCAAAATCTTGGAAAAAAATAGTACCAAAGACTGTGATTATTTATGAATTACATGTACTATCACAGATCTTTGTGTCTGCTCTATGCTTATATTCAAAAGCAAAAATAAGCTAGATGAAGTGAAGAGCATAATTTCTTCATATCTCTCCTGTCAGTGTAGCTTACATTATTCAGTGTGTTATTGGGTAAGCTAAGTCTCTAGGTTAAAGAATACTAAAGAAATATAAGACTTCAAAGTAACATTTCAAAATGACTTTGTCTCAACAGCTTGCATCTTAATCAGTTTTGGGGCTTCCAGAAAAAAAAAAAAGGCAAAAAATCCCAAACCAACCAACAAAAAGAAAGAAAGAAGGCCAGTCAATATACTGCAGCCCACTTCCATCCTTTGACAATAATTTTGAAAATAGCTGGAGATTTTATTTTTTCTTGTGATGAGAAAGAAACTATCGTTCATGTTACCTGAGAAGTCATGCTTAGAACGTGTTAAATAGAAAACTGAAGGTGAAAAATTCTATTTCAGGAAGCTTCTAAATTAACAGCTAAGTAGGATATGGCCTGACTGGCAAATAGAAGACTATTGATCATATCGGAGAAAAGAAAGAAAAGAAAAAGTGAAGACACTTCAAAATGCAGCCAGAAAGCTGATGTTAGCTTTTAAATTAATTACTAGAGGGGATTACATTTGTCCTATGGTCAAGTTTCATGTTACCTATGAAAGGACAGCAGAAGCAACCCATTCCTCTGAGATGTAGATAAATTAGTGTACCTAAATATAGTGCAATACACTATAACTATTACGTTATAGATCACAATGTAAGACGGAGGAGCTCAGACTACCTTTACATGACCTGCTTGACGGAAGGGAAGAAGTTCAGCTGCAGCAACCGGGGGCACAGTGCAACTGGCCATGGACACAGGCTCACCTACCAAACAGCAGTCACCTCAGGTGTGCGTGACTCTGCCTCTGCCACAAGTTCTCACATCCATAACCCAGGATGAAGCGTTTGCTCCCTAATTAAGCTTTTGAAAAGTCAGCTGGTCAAATTGAACAGCTGACAGACAATGTTCAGTAGAACAAATGAATCAATAGGCTACATGGCAGAAGCAAAAATCAATGAAGAATCAGTTTGATAAATACAGCCAACCCTTTAAATATTCCTTAAGAAGCTAAACAAGACACAGATAAAGTCCCCACATCCCACTTTTTCTGCTGGGATATAAAACTAAAATTTAAGATTTGTCTTAGATAGAAAATTGTCTAGACCACCAAATATAACCTTACTCAAAGTGCATTAACTAAAATGATGCTAGATGGATAGATTTTAAGGCAAAATGAATCTTGACAATGTTAGACGTAATATGCTTTGTCTAAACCTTGAACCAAAGTGGACTATGTTCACACACACAAAAAAATACAATACTTCTCTGTACATCAGCTATTAAAGGGTGTTTTAATGTAGGTTAGTAAGAATTTATAAGCGACTATATTAAAATTCAACTTTTTTCTAGGATGAAAAAATACAGAAATAATACCTTTAATTTTTCTATTAGCTTGGTATCCTTTGAAATTTCTGACAAAATTCTTTAAGACAACAAAATTATCGTGAATCATAATTATAATGGATATAAGTTGCTGGCTTCCACCAATGAAAATATTATGGGAGCACATAAAAAGATTGACAAAAGGGATGTGAGTATAATATGTATTTAGCTATTTTAAGCAAAATTGCTTTAATTTACTTTTGCTGGGTAGTACCTTTTAATAGGATATTTTTCCCTCCCCCTGAAAAGTTAAATGAAAGAGAAACCTCTCTCTTCTCTATACTTTGGTTTGGTTTATTCACATTCACTTCCTGAAATGAAACTTTAATTTGCAACATCTTATGGCTGAGCCCAATCCTGTACAAGACTTGACTTTGGTGGGATTACACACAGAAAGGTTGAAGGACTGAGATGTACTTCGTTTCTTTTATTTGCCTGTAATTAGAACTACCAGTTTTATTGACAATATAGGACAGCGAACAATCGCTTTGATGCTTACTGCATTTATCTTCCTTTGGACGCAATCGGACGGCCAAAACCTCTAAAGAGTTGTATTCACTTGTACTCATTCCACTAATGCCCCACAGAGAGACAACATTTTTTTTTAACATAATGTTTTACTAAATAAACAGAAACAGGGAAAGTGGTACCTCTCAGGCTGTTATCAGTCAGAAACAGATGGAAAAATTGTGACTGTGATGCAGAACATATTAAACTGTGGATTTATTTTTTTGAGTATGTTTTCCCCCAAGTTCATCCAGTTGGTTTGATTGTTTCATCTAGTATTTATGTCTTATCCTTCAGACTAAAAGCTTTTAGGGACACAGACTTTCTCATCAATTATGTTCATGCAGTGTCTAGCACAATGAGACCCAGACTTGTTTTTAAGTGGTAACAAAATAAAAATGAATGGTAAATACAGATAATAATAATTTAGCAGTAGTGACTACGGGCTGCCCTAACATGCATGCATGTATACAAGTGAGACTTGAGGGAGCTTTAAATTACCCCTGTGTTCGTTTTTTGATATGTCTGCTGACATGCCCGGTGTTTATTTTTTAGTATATCTCCATGATCTTTTGCAAACCGACATGAATGAGCATTGCCTGACTCCGAGCGAGTCAGGTGCAAGCCTGCACTGACATGGAAGCCACGTAGCTGGGGATCTGGCTCACAACCTGCCTGTTTGGACAGAGATCACTGTCATCTGCCTCCAAAAGAAGTGAGGGAAACTCTTGACCTGCTTTGAGGCAAAGTATTCGCTGCTTTTCCTTGATTTTGCGAGGGCTTACTTGTACTTGACGAGATCAGGTGGGCTGCCTGGAGGGAGGTTGCGTCTTTCCTATGGGAACTACAGAGAGGAAAAGGCAACCGCAAGAGCCGCTCAGTCTCGCACAGAGACTAAAGAAACTGCAGTGGGCAACAAGGAACAGACAGACCTCAGCCTTGCCAGAGAGTGCTTCTGAGGGGCCAGAGCAGAGGTTGCGTTCCTCAGAAAGCCACTGAGGGACTGAGAGCAAGGACTGACCTTCAAGAACACAGCTGGCAGAAGGAGAGGGGTGTACAAACCTTGTAGCTTTTGTTTTCTTCCCTAATTTCAATTTTCTCTATTTCAATGCTGCACGTCTAGTTTCAGAATGGCATTTCCATCCTCGCTTTAGCCAAATAAAACTTTGATTTGAAAAGTTTTTAGGTCCTTATGGAGAAACCTAAGCACCTCTAAATCAAGCTTTATTAGCCTACTAGAAAATGTATAACAGAATATGAGCCTGTGACCAGGACTATGTGACGTGTATAAATAAAAGGAGGTCAAATGTTGTAGGACAAATTTCTTACAGAGAAAGCCAGAACCTTCAAAAACACACAGAACTGGTCAAATCTGCACTCTGTCTTACACCTTAAACATCATCAAGACTGTGGCTTGCACTTGCTTTGCTGAAGAAATACAAGCTTACTCATGTGCACTCTGGCAGTGTGAAATGGTGTAAGAATGAACAGAGAAACCATTGTTTTACCCTTGATTTAGAACATAAGTAATTAGTAATAAAAAAAATATGTTAAAGGGACAAGAACCTGCACGAGACTGTTAGTAAATTAACCCTTCTTCTCTTTACCTGAACACACTTTAAAAGACAGTGCCTTTTTTTCTTCTCTGTGTAGAAAGTCCTATTAATTTGTACTGTTTGATGTCACATTCTGATGATTACTATTAATTTTATATGGCTAGGGGAAAAAAAGAACCCTTACGTCTGTGCAGTCAAGATAAACATCTGCTGCCATTTTATAAAGCGTGCTACAGTTTGTGCTCATGCTGTTTTGTGGAAGAGCACACTGCTTTACCACAGTCCTTTCATCACCACGCGTCTCTGAATTTCCATTCTCACTTTACGCACACGCCACCTTTGCAGCGCGTTTGAGAGGAAGCTGTGAACTGGAAAGCACTTTACCAAAAGGATAGCAGGTTTACTGAGCAAATGCGTGGATTGTGTCGTTTGCCCTTTGCAGGGATGGCTATGAATGAAGAAGGGGAAATAGAGCTTGGCCTTCCTCAGATGGCGATACCGATAATGGCCTGGAATTTGCAAGATTCAGGGCTTTTGACCCAGGAGCTCATCAGGTGAAAACAGAGCCAGACAGAGAGGGAGGAGCTGGAAAAACGCACTGAGCTAAGTGGTAAGGATGGGTAAATAGATTATGCACATGAAATAAATATAGCCATTCTCTCCTCTTTTCTTACAGCGCAGCTTTCGCAATACAAGTTTCAGTCTATGCCTTTTCTTTCTCAGATATAAAAGGTGAGAAATCAAGGTGTTCTCAGAATTTAAGAATGAGCTTGATATAGTTATCTGATACAGGCAGCAGGCATGGTTTTCCCATAGATAGGAAGGAGAAAAACTAAGTGGACTGAAAAAGTACTTCCCCAGGCTGGCTGTGTGACACTGTGAATGGCATTTGCGCGTTACTGTTAAAAACAGAGGGGCATTCTATGAATCAGGAAACCCTGAATTGAGAATTGAAGAATATGTAGATAGTGAAATCTAATTTTGGAAGGTCAAGAGGTGATATTCTTGCATAAGAAATGTGGCACAAATCTATTTCTTTTTGCTCTTAATGAGAAGCCAAGACCACCTACGTCTGTGCAACATGGAAAACCTCCGTGGCAGTGTAGCACTGAAACAAACCTAGCCCCTGAAGTTCTGGCATGTCTGCTAAATGGAAAACATGAAAAAAAAAGATCAACACAGAATCTTCCAGAGCCACTATACCTCTTGCATGTCTCTTTTTTGCTCTAGCTTCCTCTACAGAAAGGTTTGTTTCTCAGACAGTCATAGCTCAGCTCCTCAGTATGCATGCATTATACTCCATGCTTCAGTCAAGTGATCAACAGAAATTTAAATATAGCATTATTATTATCTGCATTATTTTAGCTCCTATAAGTTTGGTTTGGAATATAGTGAATATAACAATAAGAAACTGTTTGTTTGGGTTTTTTCCCCTGAGGTCTTTCAATTTAAATAAGAAGAACCTACAAATGATGGGAAGGGAGTCAGTGAAAAATGGGTATTTTGCTGAAGCCCATGTGGTAGGACAGTGTGAGCCAAGAGCGGAACCAGATCTCTTTAAACCTAGCGCCTTCTTACAGGGAATCAGACTTCCCCTCAGTATACTGTGAACGATTTAAAAGAAAGTTTCTTTTTATCCAAATGTAGGGTGTTACACCCTGCTATTTATCAAGTATATGAGCACCATGACCTTTGTTGTTTTACTTCCCACTTTTCCTCATCTTTTTTTTTTTTTCCCATTGCTAGTCAACACCTAGTGCTGGAAAACTGATTTGCAATAATAGGCAAAGTAGCAATTTTTCTGTGGCCTTTTAAAAATCATGTATCTGTAAGATTACTTACAGATTACTTACTTAAACTGCTTTGAGCAGTATATAAATGAAGTTCTGTTCTTAGGTACATGTATTTTTTCCTAGCATTTCCACTTACAAAGCAGCCAAAAAGAAAAGGAATCTGTTGTGTATCAGGCAATTTTCAAACATATGGCTGTGTTGCTACTTATTCCATAGACTCCCATCAGTTTTAAAACTTCCGTTACTTCTATTCAATAGTATCTCACAGCATTTTCTACAAGATGACATGTAATAAAAATTGAATTATAATTCCATTATTTATGGTTTCTTTTACATTCCTGTGACTCAGAAATGGCTTAGCATTTCTTTACTTCACATCTTCCAGAAGATTATTGAAGATCATAGGTCATAGAAGAGATCAGAAATGGCCACTATGCAAGTAAATAGTGGGAAATATTAGTAAACATGCCTGAATGAAACGAAGGTAAACTTGATGAAATACTAGCAACAGCACTGCAAAGAAATCTCAAAATTGTGCTAAATCCAATCTCAGAAAAGACCTCCTGGGTGACGACATTTATAGGTCTGTTTCCCACCAGGATTTCCCAAATCTCCAAATAGGAATGTTTCCTGTAGCTACAGCTGAGCTTGGTCAGGTTCTAATAAAGGATTCGGCTACTCCCATTTGATTTTCTGGCCCAGAAATCAGGCTTCTGAAGTGTCAAGCTCCATAGTCAAACAAATTTATTCCCCAACTGGTTTTTGCACTCCTGTGATCCACTCGCCAGATGGACCTGAGCAGTAGCATCCTGAAGGAGGGCAAGGAGGTGTTTGGAGCTATGTTGGTGGCTTCCCGGCTGCACACGGTCCCCTCACCAAGCGAAAGAGCATATAGCAGAGTGTACAGTGCCTCATGATTTAGTAAAGAAGAAAGTGAAGGGGTATGGGCTATGATGAAGAAATTTGCATTAAAAAGTGGTGATTTATTACATCCTGATGTTTGTTTGGGATTTAAATGTTAACATAACGTGGTGAGAGGTGTTGCTGACATTTGTTATTTGGAATGGAAATTACCTTGTAAAAAGACATGTGCTAACTAGGGTTTTAGTCGTATCGATGGAGAGTGGATTATTTTTCCCCTCAATCTAACGTGTCTGCAGATTGTAATTAGAATGCAAATATCTTCAAAGTCTGAAAACTGTGGATTCTAAATTTTCTTTAAAAAGGAAAATATTTGAATTACAAAATAGAAAGGGAGGGAAAGTAAATAAAAGTGTCATTGTCTTGTGCTGATCAAAACAACACTCTTCCCTGACTCAGAATGTGGCTTACTCTAGGCTTATTCTAATGTTCAGGTCAGAGCAAGTTTTGACAGTCACATAAGGAAGCTGGATGAGATGCGAGGAGTGAAGGAAGAAGAGGATGACTTTAACTGTTAAACAGAGACAGCACTAGCATAATTATTGAACTTCACAGAGGAATAAATATTAAATAATTATAGCTGAATATTCAGCTGAATTCAACTATAAAATAGTTTCAACAGTTCAAAAAATAGCCTGTACTCATATATGCCTATTAAAATAGGCCTCTTCAACCTGTCAGCAAGATTCTGAAATATCTGTCTAGCTGATCAGATAAAACACTGATTTATTGAGGGGATTCCTCAGTTCCTGTGAACTTGCTGGTTTTTTCCAACCACTTAAGTTGCTCCACAAGCTCTGGTCTATTTTAAGATAGTGTGGCAATACCTTCCTCTTAAATAGGAAGCTGTTGCAAACCACTGCACTGAAAGAGAAATTTGCATGCAGGGGATGAAGCTAAGTTCATGAGCAACAGACGGCAAGGGCATGAAGTTAAGTTAGTGTTATTGTTTCTGACAAAATTGCTGCCTCAGACCTAGGTTTTTCAACATGAAATCAAAATGATATTGAAGTGGTAATACTGTCTATAAACATAAGTTTGGGTTGTGTTCATTCCTTTCTCTTACCAGTTTTTACCTTTCAGAGCACAGTTCCAAATATGAGTTGATCTCAAAGTAGTATTTCCCTCTGCCTTTCTTACTGTAGTTATTAGGGCATATGGTATAAGTCTCAGCTGCAGAAATGAAAAATAGATTCTTTGGAATGTGTCGGGTTATTCCCTGAAATCAGTGTTGACTTATGCATTTCTGCACCCCTTCAAGTAACTATTTAGTAGTTTGGCTTTGTATTTTTTGGCATGCTCAACATCTGTTCATGTTTCTTTGTTTTAGTAACAGGATGCTACTGGGACATTAAACGTTCTAGAAATCACATGGCAAAGCCATCTGTAATACCTGGAATACACACTATATACTATAAAATCAGTTTGAGTTTCTGACCATGTACAGTGAAATATTCCCTTTTTTACATTTTCAGCAGGGGTATGTAGAACAGATTATGCTTTGGACAATGAAACCTTTGGCTCTGATTCTCCAGACTGAACTGCTCTGTGATTGCTGCCAACCCACACCTGCTTTGTGAGAACAATGAAATAAGAAGTTCTGAATACTGTTGTGACTCAAAAACATAAAATGCTGTAGAAATGCTTAACAATTTATTTAATGATTACCTAAATTTTCTTTAAAATGCTTGACAGGCATATATATATATAGCATAAATGGGAATGGTTGGCCTGTTTAATATACAAGAAAGTGCGTCCCTTATTACTTATTTTACCCACTCTTTGATCTTTCAGAGGCATAACTGCTTCTATCTTTGACTGATTTCTTCACTTGTTTCTACTGCATCTCTGACACAGAAGTGTATAATGAGCAACAGTATAGGCTTCGTAATCCTACACCGAAAGGAAAGACTGGAAATTGTAGTGCTCATATCAGAGATATATAAATGAATTTGAAGACAATATATTTCAGTGCAAAAGGGTGTTCTATTTGATGTGGAATTTAATTCGCCTTATTCAGGTATATGTTAAACCCCCCAAAACCTACAGCTTATATTAATTTAAACTATTAAGGCTGGTGAAGCTTTCAGGGCCTAGTCCTTAATCACTGTGCCACATCTTGCAATGGTGCAATGAGTTACATTTGCTCACTTAAGACTCCTCTAACATAAAATACAAATGGAATAAGGCCCTATTAATTTGCTATTTCACATGTATGTGAAACTCATAAAAAGATAATGAATTTGAAGGTATTTTGTAGCCAGTATAAAACTCTTTTCACTCTATGATCTGCTGATTATAGATCTATGACCTCTCTTTTTTTTTATCTGCAAGGTAAAGATTGTATTACGAGGAAAAAAAATCCACTGTTCCAGGCTCAGGAGCTCAAAGCAAAACTTAATTAAAGTTGAATGGAGACTTGTAAAGAAAATATGTCAATGAAAACTAAGGAAAAAGCCTATGTTATTTCTTAATTATCCTTTGAGGTTTCTCTTCAGTTGTTTCCTTTCACTGCTGAGCAAAACTACTTGGAGTGAGTACTGGCGTGCTGTAAATGGGCTAGAAGTGGCACACGTTAGGTTGTATACTGATGTTTGTTTTTCATATTTGCCATCATCATCTCGGCAGGGAAATCTCTGTGAGTAAGAAAAGGGGTGTAGGCATGTGTGGTGTGTGTGTGTGTGTGTGTGTGAACACGTGTGTAAACAGCGAACGGACCACAACAGGAGACTCACTGCTGGAGGAGGATGAGTCACAATAATTGCTCCACTCGTCCTCGATGTGATCGCCTGCAGGTATCGTGCCATGGGTAACTGTGGGCATGCTGATGTTCACAGGGACCGCCGCGCTGCCGTGAATCATGGTGCAATATGCAAATCAGTGGAAAGTCATGAGGAAGAAAAGCGTGCTGCTTCTCCGATCCAAGGATGCATGCTTTGTACATTCAAAAGGTAAGCGTTTAGGTTATAAGTTCTCTACTGCAAGAATTACTTTATCTGTATTTCTACATCATATATCCTTCTTCCTCCAATGACAACCTTTATGATTCATGAAATTCTGCTAAATAGCAGCAATAATAACAAGAAGGAGGAGGACAGCATATTCGTAATTTGCTTTTGATTGCTCTTCAGTGCTTGAAATAGTTTGAAGTAGATGTCTAAAGAATACATTTCTTGAGCCCAAAAATTCTGTTACTAATGGAAAACTCTGTAGTACCCTATACCTGTGTGTATGTAGTAACTGTATAGCTGCTTAGTATTTTTAGTATCTTAAATCTTAATATGTTTCTTAAAAGGGAAAGTTATAAAGTAGAATTTCTATACTGTTAAACCAGTGTCATAGCTTCAGGATGACACAGTATTTTTTTTCTAGGTCTGATATCTCTCCCTCTCCTTAAACCTGCAAATCTAATTCTAGTAATATTTTGAGCATCGTTTCTCAACACACGTTTAGTACCCTGCAGTTAGCAGAAAATGCTGTAAGCAACCATTTTGATTTGAACTTTTACTAAATTTTACAGACCAAGTTAGAGAAGAGGTTGAACATCAAGGATAGGCCTTTGAAAAACAAAATGTGTAAAAGGCAGAGAAAGGAGAATGAAAGAAAGGAGGATGAGACAGGAGGAATAGGCATCCATCTGGTTTTCTTCTGGTACTAATGGAACTGTATCAGAAACCAGTTTACTCTAGCTACCAAAATGCACAGCATCAGCCAAACATAAACTGACCTTCAGTTATGGAAAGGAGGAGCAAATGGCTAAACTGAATTAATCAGTTGGCAGGGAAAAAAAATGTAAAGACAAAAAGCTCTTTCAGCCAGGCTAAGACATGCAGAGGAACATGTGATGTTGCCCTGAACTTTGAACATAACGAAATATTCCTAACAGGATGTTAAAACAGGAAAAAATTAATCCAAAGCTAAAGGAAATATTAGTTTAGAAGCACTCTGAGATTTTCACAAAAGTTTAAAATTGCTGGGCTTGATGTGAAGTGTTTCACTAAATTATAGCTTTAATGAAATGTATGTTTCAGCTGACAAATTTCAGTGAATAAATATTGAGTCCACATTACTGCTTTTATCTTTTGCTGATGGTTCTTCTCCTCCCTCTTTAGAAGACACTCTTTCTCTCCATGCTCATTAATATCTGAAAATGTCTTGTATTCTGCCACCTCCATTATAGCAGCGATCGTCTGGTAATGGATACAATTATCTGCACTTCTCGTGGTTATCTGCATGCACAGCCATGACATAGGGGCTTTCTTCTGCCTCTGCATGTATTTGAATATCAGTGGGTTTTGGAGGGAAAGAATATACATAATCTGACTTAAATTTTGACTACCTTTTGGTCAACAAACACTTTCCAATTAATGTTTTTTATTGTGTTTTCTGGCTTAATTAGGCCTGATACAAAACCATTTGTAATTGTTATTGAAGCGTAAGCTTCCCTGATTCTACAACACACATTGAAATGCATGGATTTCACTTTTCTGTTTGCGGATTATTTAAAGAAATATTGTTCTGTGAAAATTTCTGAGTAGCTAAAATTTTCAAACCAATTTTTCAGTGCATATCTTTTGCCTGCAGGTGTCCTTGTCATGAAGAAATACAGCTGTATGTTTGAAATTAGCTAAGCCAACAATCAGTTCCTTTCTGGACTGCACAGGAGATAAATTCTTTTTCACAGTAACTTTCAAGGTTTCAAACTTTGTTTTTGTTCTGTATTAGCACAACCTAAATTTTCTGAACTTCTAATATGAAAAAAGTTCCAGCATTCAAATTTATTTCCCGTATTTTACAATGCAAGAGCATAAATCTAAAGCTAGGTTATAGTTTAAGCCATTGTGTCATGTTTAGATGAGTTGGGAGTGTAGAAGGTCCATTATGTTCCACATTGCGTAAGCAAATAGGTGCCCTTGTCCCAAATGATTTGCAATCTGAAAATCTGAGTAAGGGATGAGTGACGGAGTTTTAGACTCAATATTTAAATATATTACAACATTCACACACATATATTGGCTTATGATTTACAGCAACAGAAAGAACTGAAGAATTCAAAAGTTTGTTAAATGGAAAGTTGATAATTCACTAAAGACTAATTATTTTGTTTTATACCATTTTACCTCTTTTGATTTGGAGCGGGCTTATAGCCATATCCAGAGCAGAAGTACCAGAATATTTTTGGAAAAGGAGGCAAAGGAAGTGAAGATCCTGAATAGCTGTCAGTCTGGTAATGATTTTGGGGTGCCAAAGATGGGAACTTCACAGAAACACAGGAATTGCTTACTTATCCAGGCTATGACCAAAGCACTTGTGAATTTGCCTACCCTGAACTGATCACTGAACAACTGTTACGAGACTTAGGTGAGGAAGGTGACTACCTTCCTTGGTATCAGGAAGGGGACCTTGTACTTTTTATTGTGGCACCGCAGAATGGGTGTACCCTGCCAGAGCCTTTGTCCAGGATCTTGAACCTGGCAGCTGAAAATGAAATTCTGGGCCTCTTGTCTGGTTATCTTACATCTGAAGGATTATGTATCCAATTTGTTGGTGCGTTTCTACTCCTCCAATATTGTCACCCAAAAAAGAGACTAAGACTGATCTCTGAGTAGTATCTGGTTCATTGGAGAGGAAAGGGAGACAACCTCCTTTGCCCAGTGCCCATGCTTCCAAGGTCTGCCTATCCTGTTGTGGATTGCCTTGCTCCATCCCACAGAATTGCAGCTCTGAGATAGTCCCTCATCGTCACTTTTTTCAGCATAGACAGTAGTGGCAGTAGGTTTTTCCACTTCATAACTCAATGGTCATGTTACAAATAAGAGAGAAGAAAAAAAATGACTAAATTATGCATTAGGAAAATATAGTACATTTAAGTTGATACCGAAGATGTGTCCCACTTCCCACACCTGAATGCTGAATTTTTCATTGAAATTAATCTTCATAATAAAAGCAAGTTCAGAAGTTTCTGTGGTCAGAAACCTGTGCCTGTTTTAAACAATATATGCCTCTGCTTTTAGCTTATTGGACAATTCAGTCATTTAAACAAGTGGTTGAGTAATATTTTCATTTTACTGCCATCACTGTTTTATCTGAGATGTCACAAAAAGTATATTTTCCCCTGTGGGATAAGAGTAGGAGTACTCTCTATGCTATCATCCTAACATGATATATCAGCCAAAAAATTTGTTTCTCAAATAATAAAGCAAGGAATGTGTAGTATGAAAAAAAGGATACATTTTCTCATATGTAAAATGGTTCAAAGATAAAAAGTAATCTATGTTCATATATTAGAGAATCTGAGTGCACTTTACTAAAGTGAAAGGAAAGCAATTTTAAAGTATCTCCATAATTCAGAGGCACGGCTCCATTTCAAACCGATAAAAACCGTGCTTTGAAGTAACTTACATGCTTTTGAAAATCATAGCCAGAAGCAAATACCTGTTGTCAGGAGAATAGGACTATATCCTAAGGGAAATGATTATAATCTATATACCAAAACATGCCAGAGGAATGTATAACTTTGCTGCTTGTTTAGCATAATTTTATTTCAGATTTCATTTGGCACTGATCCTCATCCCCAATAGCTTTCCGGAAGACTTTCTTCTACTCCACAGGAAAAGAAATAAGTGAATGATAAAACAATAAATGGTAAAGTTTATACCTAGTCTAACAAGATGCAGAAAGTAAATAATTTCTGCATATTTGCAAGTTACAACAACATTTTAAATTAGATTTTTGTGTAGCCAGAGGACAACTTTTATGGCTCACAACTGGGAAGCTGGCAGGATATCATTCTCAGATATAATGCCATCCAATATATGCCCTAGAAACTGGCATTAGCTGCTCAATTAAGCCAGGCAAATAAAAGAAGCAAATATATCAATTAAGTAGATTTTCCTCACGCTGTTTTACCATCACTCTACTTTGACCTGGTTTCAAGTCATATGAGAATGCACTCACGCAGACACTGAAAGCATACAGCATTTCTACCACGCAGAATGAGCAAGGCACTACTTCATTCTGATGCCCTTTTTAGGAGGCGCAGTCTCTCCAGGATCCCTGTGGTTATGGGTAGAAAGATGCTTGTCCAGAGGAAGACACAGACTTCCAAACTCGATGCCACCCTTGGACTAACTCTCTCCATTGACCATGCTATTAGCCCTGACTGATCTCCTGACAATCGAATGTCACCATGCGATTCCTGCGGCAAATCTGTATTGTGCATAGCGACAGCACCTTGTCAGTGCTAGTCTTCACAGACAAGCAATTCAAAAAGTTGTGAATGTTGGTGGACCTGACAGATGGATATGCACCCCTCTGCCTCTGCCTGTGATATATGATTTATCTATAGGTGAATGTACATATATACACGTGCATAGATATCCAGGTGTCCATATATATGAACAGTTTATGTCTGTATTATTACATAGAGAATATATATGAGCTTCAATAAAAATATATATAATTTTATAAGTATTATCTGATAAGAACACCTGCCAGCCAACTAGACTTAACTCTTGAAGCTGTTTTTATGTTAGTCCATTGTTTGTAGGGTAACGTGTGTAGGATAATGCCAGACTTGCAATTAAGAGCAAGAAGCAAGTAGTATGATGATGAGTAATACCAATCACTATCCATTTAAGTATCCCAAATGTACAATCATCCTCTTTCTTTTATCCATCATAAAACAAAGAAAGTCTGTTTGCTAAATTAAAACACTGCATGCTAGATTACCAACCCATTTGTTTTCCATGAACTTGAATTTGAGCCACAGGTGGTTTATTTTATACATAAGCATTTCATAACAATATTCATTTATTCAGAGACTTAATTTCATCACATACAGTTCATAATTTTCAAAGATAATTACATTTCTAATTGCATTTGTAGAATGATAACTTTCCTTTTGTATGTACTCTCAGGATTTTTTTACCAGCCTCTCACATTCTGTATTCACATCTATTAAGTTTCCTTTTATTTTTCCCTTTACTTGCTAATCTGTGTAAAAGCTATAGCTAAATCTTTCACATCAGGCATTCTGCACATAATAGCTATCATCCTTTGGCTGGTGTGAGGTAGTAAGAGCTCTCTCTTCTTTCTTAGAACACAAGCTGTTTTAGTTTGGTTTTCACAGTGGTGCATCCAAATTCATTTACACATTTTTTCCGAGGGACTTAATAGATTCTGTTTGCAGGAATTCTCTGATTTATAATCCTTCTATTTCTCACATCAAAGGAGATGACATAGAAAAGATTACAGTGTTCTAGCTCAGATACAAGACAGAAAATTCTAAAGAAGAAACCAAATGTAAAATCTGCTAAACCACTGTAAAGAGAAAATAAAAAGAACATCTGGGTTTTTTTTTCATAGACTTTCTAAATAAGCAAAGCTGAAATGGCTGAAATCACCTTTCCCTCCTCTAACCCCATTTTAGTTTTTAACTGAAAAGGCCAAGCCCTCAAGTATGTACTGTACTGTAACTCTAGCCAAATGCAAACTTCATGAAATAAGGAACTGGCCTAGTGAATTTATACAACAGATAATGAGCTCTTTTAAATACAAGATTGAATTCTTAAAGACATAAATATTCTACTGGTACAGAAAGTAATTTGGCTAAAATAATGAGAGAGATTCAAATTATCTAAGATTTTTAAAGCTTTGCCTTTAAATTTTTGTTTTCAACAATTGTCTTTTTTATGTATTATATGTCCGTAATCTTGTTACTTAAAGCAGTGTTATCATTATCAAAGTAGTTTGAGATAAGGAAAATAGAGAAATTCCAATGACTGGAAGATTCTCTCAGGTTGTGAAAGTCCCCAAATGAGTACATAATTTCTGCTGATGAAGAAAAACTGAAACACAAGCCATTACACTTACACAGGTATGTGAATACGTGTACATCTATATTTGAAGAACTAGACTTGCTTAACTAAATCACCTTCTTCAGCATAGTCCACTCTTGGCTCTTCCAATAAATGCTGAACCAAGCCCTGGGTGCTGCTGCTTCTCCACACCCATCATTCGTGCCGATCCTCCCATGAGTGCGATACTCGTTAGGCAAATATGAATCTGGCTGCCAAAATGACACAACACTCAAGTTGCCATCATGAAGTATGGAGCAATCCCCATCCTCCCACCACTCAGCATATTAATGAGCTTATTTTTTTAGCAAGAAGCTCTGTTCACTTTTTTCCAGCTTTTGACAAATTTATGAAAAGCTTTTGAAAATACATAATCCTCTGTAAAACAGCTGCAAAAATACTCAGTTTAATTTAGTAGCATTTATCAGTTCTATTGGATAAACATGGCTGTAACTCTCTGCCCCCAATCTGAATAAGCATTTCCCATAACTAAAGACTGAAGTTTGATTGAGTGTAAACTGTTTACTTTTACGGGTAAAAGAGAATAATATTGTTTGCATGCTTTTTCACTGGGATCCCTTAGGAAATCAAGAATGTATTTTCATTTTTTATAACAAAATCCATCCTTTTCATTGATTAAACAATGGTATCAGCACTATGAAGTAGACAAGGCTTGTTTTGCAGGGTCTTGTGGTCCCCATTTGTCATGTCCATGTAAGACCATTGCATTTTAAAGATAAGAGACCAGGAAAACCAGCTTTCTAACTGGTGCTTTCATATGAATCCAGCATTAATTGTCTCTTTGTATATATTCACAATAGATTCATTACTTCAGACATACTGTTTTTGTGAACAAAACATGTATTTGTAAAGAAGCTTTCTGTTTGTTTAATCATATACTTCACCTGAACAAAACTATCAAGCTTGCCAAACTTTCTCAACCTGTAACTGAGCTGCTGGATCCTGCAGCTGGAAATGTTGATTCTGTGCACAGGCTTCCTTAGAGATTTCAGCTCAAAGCAAGTGTGATGCACCAGGCGGCAGCGCTCACAGGTACCATGACTCTCTGCCCCGAGGCACACATCGCTGCGGTGCACATTCCTGCCTACTTCTCTTACTCTGGGGAGTTATTTCTTGCTAGTTCATACCTGCAGCAAAGTACAGCTTTTGTTCACATGTACTTATATATTGTCAAGGACGGGGAGACTCTGTTTGTTACTTACCATGGAAATTTTGCCGCTGACTTGACTCAGCACAGGATCCATCTCTGCTGTTGTAGCCCTGAACCGTGTCAAGACAGGCAATATGATAAGAAAAGCACATTTACAGAGAATTAAACTCACAGTCTACTCATTAGTGGATGATTTCAGTTCCACAGTATAACACCCCACACTGCTCTCACGTATCCAGTAGCATCCAGGCTAAATCAACAGCTCTAGGAAAAAGAACCAAGAGAGACCTCCCCAAACTCCAAACTCTGGTCTTGCATACCAGCACCTACAAATTGCACTAGCACCTCTGAAAATTGCATTTAAGGTTTGCTTTTGAGTCACAAGCCCTGTATAGCTGAATGTCTCTCATTTTGAAACTTGAAACTGCACTGTTAGAATGACTCTTCGAAGTCTAGGTATAATTTCATAGAAAAGTCTCACCAAAGATATATAAATTTCTTGATACATCATTTGCTAGCAGTAAAGGGGAACCAAATTAGATTGCTCTACAAAGAAATAATCCTACAAGCATATTAATGTAAATATTGCATATTTTGATTTCTGTATACAGAAAATAGTGTTTACTGTATTTACAAGCAAATACTAGTTAATGGTTTCTAGCATTTGTAAACATACATTCAGAAAAATATAATTTGAGGAAGCTCTATGACCAAATTGAATCATAGTAGTCTTTATATAATACCCATATTAATATAATAAGTAGAACGCAAAATAATATGTAGAATCCAAAGTAGTCTACACAGCCAATTTGTCTACGTGTTATTTTTAAAGCAGCATTTTTACATAGTCTGGCAGTAATGATGTCATTCTAACCTCACGATTTTTTTAATCCTTGCTCTTCATAAATTCTCATAATACAGATTTAGTCAATGTGTACAACTAGTTAGTTTGAATCTCAAGCTTATGACAAAATATTTCGGTCATAATGACACTAATTTAAGGACTTGGGATCTGAAAGCTCTACCTATGTAAGGTGTGTGGGTGAGGGATGGAATTTTTTCAGCTACTTTAAAGTTAGGTGTCTTAGGATTAAATTAAGCTTTTGTCTTCTTTTCAGCTGCTGGACAGAACAGGTATCCACACGGCAATTTATCCCATTCCACCAAAGGAATGTAATGTTGGGATGGCTGACACTGTGCTAGATAAATTCTGCCTTTGAAGTAATTGTGATACACCCATATCTGATGCATTTCCTATAATAAAAAAGATGCCAAAACTGAAGAAGGCATCTGATTTTCAAGAGTGAGCTAGTGTTTGACATTTGAAGGAATTTTTGATTTTTCCAGTCCAAACTAGATCTTAAAGGCACCATTGCAAACTAGAATTTGGTTTAAAATTCACAAATTATAATGAACACTAAGCAAGATCTATAATTTAAAAAACCCCCACAACTGGATATGATCTATTGTAATCCACAAAACTGAAAAAATAACTACTAAAATCAGCAGTTTTTAAAAATACATTTTCCAGTGTTACAACTTATACTCACATGTTAATAGTTAAAAAAAATGCATCTATTTACTATGAAACATAATTTTCCAGTATGTTTCTAATTCTGTTTTCCTGTGTGATGCCATGATGTTAACCTTTTTGTTAAAGAAATAAAGTACTATCCCATAAAGGAATAAAATACGTAAGTATAAAATAGGCCTTTAAAACTACATGTAACCAGCCTTGCTTCTGTGTAGCTGTAGGAACTACCTTTCTTCATGGAAAAATGAGTGATTGAGTAGTTATACGGTTTTCCCCACTAAAAAACACTTCTAAATTAATCAGTGTTACTATTTAGTAATCTTTAGAGAGTAACTTCTTGCTAACAAAATAGTTAAAACAAATGGACAAAATGCAAAATCCAGATCCTTTATGTGCATATTTAACTCTACTTGAAGTTTTCCAGTAGTTTAGAGAAAAAAAGTGCTGTCTGAATCAAAACTTTTTTCAGTATTGTTCTTGTAGGCCAAAGGAAATAATGAAATAAAAGTAAAATGATCAAAACCAACTTTTGGATAAATAAACTGGTTTTGATGTTATTTACCCCAAAAGCCTTTGACTAATTACTATAATGTAAATTAGTACTTTATAAGTTGTGGTTTTACAACAGGCAGTGTGATTAACACTATGTGAAACGCAGGAAACTGAAAAACAAAAAAGTTAAAATTCTTGTTCAAAAGATACACAGAAAAGTGACTAAGCCAACAGTAATCCAGAAGAGGTAAAAGATTTTTTTTTTTTTTTAAGTAGTACCATTCAGGAGGTTAGATGTACTGGGAATTTGTTGGAAACTGCAAAGTAGCTTGGCGGATCAGTAGCAGTAATGTATCCTCATTTCTGCCAAGATAAGAGAGGGTGGCGTACGTAGGAGGAGGAAAGGTCCTCTCAGGAGTAAAATTTAAGGAAGACGAGAGGCAATTGGGAACCAGATGAAAGGCAAAGACAGGATGATACATAGGAAACATGAGAACATCTACAAGGCAGAATGATCCTTACACAGGAATAGGTCAGATGGGAGAGAGTCTGATATTCACTACAACATCAAAAAAGTCGTGGGTTTTGTGGTTAGAAATGAAGAACAAAGAGGCCGGCCCACTGGGCAGATTCAGACACAATAAAGACTTAAGATACTGACTGTGGACTGAAAAGGATTCAAATGCAGAAAAACCATTGACTGCTCTTCATGTTGGGCCAAACAACTTCCTGATTTCCACTGAAAACCATGAATAAATAGCCAACATGGGCAAAATTCATAAAAGTGTCAGTGAACACAAGAGTGCTGCTAGTCCAGCAGTTCTCATAGCAGGAACCTGACCACAAATGGAGTTTTACGACTTTTGAGTGAGAGAGCAAAGACTCACTCTGATTATTTAAATTGGTATTTGGGGTTATAAACCCTTCAGAAGTGGAGCCCGCAGACAGCACTTCTTTGGAAATCCAGATCTAGATAACAAGGCTGAACAGAAGATTTAAGGGAAATGTCCAGCTTCTGAGAGGTATTTGCAGGAAAAGGACTCTTCTCAACAGATGGAGTCAATTCTAAGCATGCAAGTAAGCCCAGGTATCTAAGATCAAAGCTGGTTCCTCAGATTTTTTTTTTTTTTTAAATCCGAGAGTCTCAGATAATCAGTCTACTTACATTCAGTAAAGAAGAAAAGAAAAATTGATAAATGGAGTGAAAAAGGATACAGAAAACGAAGAATAGTATTCTAGGAGAAAGAAAATATAAACAGGGATGAGAGTGACAAGAGCAGAAGTCAGGGATATAAGACAGAAGAAGATTGCCTAATTCAGCTAGGAAATTGGATGAACTCAAGAGAAAATACCTAATATATCTTTACATTAATGCAAAGACCTCTGAAAGTAAAATGAAATACTTAGAACTGCTGGTGTAAGATATGGAAAAGAGATGAAGTTAAAGATGATGTGTAGCATCCTGGAAGCTGCTGCTGAAAGCTTTGATTAAATCAGAATTGAACATGAATAAAATACATTGTGGTTAAAATCATTTTTGGGGTGGTGGTGGAAGGTTGTTTTTTGGGATTTTTTTTTTTTTTTTTTTTTTTTTTGTAATAATGGCATAGGTCTACTATAAGCCCTAGAATAGGACACTAATATGAAGAAAATAATGTTACTGGCAAGATGAATACTACTGAAGCCTGTGTCATAATAGATAGAAACTATAGACAGTTTGGAGAAGAAATATTGCTATCAACAGCAACTACTCCTGAGCAGGGCATACGATACATTTCTTTTTTTTACAAATAATTAATGAAGCAAAAATAGGTTAATAATAACTTTTTTGGGGGAACAGTGAAGTTGTAAGGGAAAAAATAATCAGTTAAAGGAAGAGTTGAACGATCACTAGCTAGTTCAACTGCATAAACAGAATGGGTAAGTAATTCTGTGACTGAGATTTTTGGTTTTAGAGGAGCCAATAGTAAGAAGTTAGGAAACTTACTAGGGAAGTCTGTGGACTTACACAATGAGGAAGTACAGAATCTCCTTAAGTAAAATATGCAAAAATTATGAGAGTTTGCTTAAGTCTTCAGCAAAATTGGTGGTGTAACTCTTGGTGGCAAAGGGAGCTTTGCTAATGAGAATGATTAAAATGGAGCAAACGTCAACAATAGAACTTCCATTTCTGTGTAGCTGGAGATGGTTGAGTGAGGAAAAAGCCACATTATTTCCATCCCAGAATACCAAAAGTACTATGCCTGATATGTTTTAATACATGTTTTTAAGAATTTTCTTAGCAATTTTTGAAAATTAATAAATTAAAGTCAAGGATTGCAAGTGTGTCTGGAAATAAATATATTCAAGGATAATCAGTGAGACTACTCATTTGACTTCAATCATATACAGATTTTTCAATCAAATTTGAAAGAAAAGGTAGTCAAAGAAAGAAATAAAAATCGGTAAGTACTGTATGCGTTTACTAAGGATAATTCATGCATAATTAGGTTCATATTTTTCTTTGATAAACTAGTACTTTCTCTCAACTATAGGAAATTTTGTCTGAAATTTATTAAGCATTTGATATAATATGGGAAATCATGCCTGCACTGTTCTTAACGCTCTTCTGTAAACATCTACCGTTGACCACTGCCAGTGACAGACACTGTTCAGGTGGACCTTTGCTCTGGTCCTGTATATAACTGGAAACAACATGTGCTACATGGGCGTTGTATTGTGCTTGAGCTACTTAGGCTTTCACAGAGATGTAATAAATTACCTCAGGGATAACACTTCAGTATTACGATATTGTAGTAAACTATCACATGCCTGCTCCTTTTCAGACCCGAGCCAATATCTCTTCATGATGTGCATGACTAATATGCATGAGGATAGTTTTATATTATCTTTCATTGCTCTAAAAGACCTCAGTTTTATACACTCTGCCAAAACAAAGGGAGAAAGTGATAGCATTATTCTCCATAAATACACGATGATACATAAAATACAAAGACAGAAATCAGTTTAAGAACTTTTTGGCACAAGAGCAAATGATGATGAACAGGCTGTGACTGAATGTTCAAAGAAGGTCTCTAACCATCACAGGAAAGATGTTCTGGAGAAATTTTTGAACAAGATGCAGTGGTGAAATGTAAGTAGTTTTAAGACTGAACACGATAAATTTAGAGATGAGTTTATACTGCTAGGTTGACTAGGATATCACGGGACTGGAGTTGCTAATGCAAGTTGTCCCCTCCAGTCTCCTGCTCCTGTGAATGAAACACACATCTTGGTCCTCACTCCCTGACCTTAACTGAAGGCCAACAACTAAATTCTAATTCTATGAATATCCTGTAAGCTTGCATTTCCTCAGATTTGCTTTATGATTGTAATGTATTAAAATGAAATTATTTCAAATGAATTGATTGTGTCTTTTGACAGGAAGATCAAGCGGTGATTGATTCATAAAGTATTCAGCTTGAGGCATATGGAATACACAAGTCCCTTATACCACAGATTTTTAAGAAAATTCTGTGCAGGAGTAAAAAAGTAATTTTCACCCTTGCCCATCAATAATTAAGTATGAAAGAGCATGTGTAAGACACAAGCAAAATCTAACATGGATTTTTGTATTATGATGATATAACCTAATTATTACACTGCAAGTAGGCAACGATAGCTTCTGTGAGCAGCAATGACCGATAGGATTAGACATGAGTGGAGCCTTACGTTTGCCCTTGCCAGTCCTGAGATTAAGAAATGTGTTCGGATTTTCTCAGCCCAGAAGCCTGTGATCTGAGGTCATATGTTAAAATATGTTGTCAAACTGCTTCGCTTTGAAATCTCACCGAGACAACCAACACAGTCACAGACATTTTGCAACTTTTCTTTAAACCAGTTTTCTTTATGCAACGTACAGATTAACATAGACTAAGCCCATGTTATCCTAGATCTGTGAATTTTGGAATACATTTTGGTGAGGCTAGGATTTCGTTCTGGCTCACCTCATTATGAGATGATAAAACCCATCAAAGCATAGCAAAAGTATATAATTAAAATAGTCTACCTAGCTCAAATGTAAGAAACAATCCTGAGTATCATGTGCCATTTCAGGCAAGAATTGAACAAAAATAACATTCAGAACTGAGTCCTCAGTATAATACTCAAAATGTGGTACATAGTGTGGTTCTATAAGCAAAAATAATTTTCTGTAGAGGGCTATTCTGCAAGCTTTAATCAAAAAAATGAACAAACTTCCTGCTGCTTTATCATTTTATCACTTCATTCAAGACTTATAGTACATCCATGAACAGATCCCTATGCTCAGCTGTATATTGGACTATTACGTGATGCTTATGTGTGTGTGGCCTAAAAGACAATAATGGTTTATATTAACTTAATTTTAAATGTGCTAAAGCTGAGTATATAACAAGGTGAAAACAATACTTACATAAACCCCCTTCTTTTGTCTGAATATTGCATTCAATTATTTACATGGTGTTCTGAATTGCAGTAATTGAAATAATAGTCCCTACCTGTTGCATTCTATCATAAAAGTATTTAAAAGACTTTAATACTTTTAAATAAAAATATTTTTATTTAAAAAATACATCCCCAACAATCTTCTGCAAAATGTGTCATCTCGGATACAACATATCATGAGAGGAAACTATTTTTAACTTATGCACAGTTTTGCGCTGCTACAACCTTTTTCTTCTAGTCTCAATGAGTTTTGGGAATCAGAAAGTACTTCCCCTGGGTATGATTTTACTGGTATGATTTTACGATTTTATGGCAAGCATATCGGTCTTATGAATTGAAACGGAGAATATAATTTCTGAGATTCTCATAATGTCTTATATAGATGAACGTAACCCATGGAATCATTCCTCAGTAAGCAGTACATTCTGTATTATTTTTAAAAACAAAATTCATACTTTAAACCATGCTTTTTATGTATCTGAACTATATTTTCAATGTTATTTCTTTCTTCTCTGAATAAAAGGAGGTACTTATTTAATTTATTCTGCTGAAGAAATGATGGTCAATGTATCGTTCCATTAATTATATCTAAACCTCTAATTTAGTGAAATTTAAATTTTAAATAAACATTTCAAAACCTAACTAGCCAAATCCTCAACTTACAGTGTTCCTGGAACCGAATATTTTAATCTCTGTACACGTCCAAGTCTTGCAATGCATTTTGATTTGCCCCAGACTGGGGAGAATAAGGTGCCTTCCTAAATGTCTCTAGAACACAAAACCAGGTGTGCAGTCAGCAAATTGCTGCTCACTATGTCCAAAGGGATAATTTGTGTCCCAAGGGATAAGGAAAAATCTCCTTCAGGATCCTGACCAGATGCCATTACCCAAGAGCAGTCAGCGCGATCCTGCAATAAGAAGTCATGGTGACTTGTCAGTGGTTCTGTGCCGTTCTGCTGAAGTTCCTCAACATGTTCATGGTCACAAAATCAGTGAAAATAGGCAACTTACTTACATAAAAGATTTTTAGTCTTTTTTTTGGCGATGCTTCTGCTACTGTTGGAGACAAAGCGTATTTTTAATTCCATGAATAGACCACTAAAGTTGTTAACCAAACTGGCTACATTTAAAATAAAAATTTGAAGTTGAAAATGGCCAGAAGTGATTTAGAATTATTGGATCACGAGGCTTTTGGAAAAATACGGAAAAAATAGGAATGATAGCTTCTTGAAAACTGTAGTTGAGACTCCAATGTAGAATATGTTAAAGAGTTCACATTTTAGCTTTGTCCAGGCTCTCTTCCAGTGTTTTGCAGTTGTGGCTAATGTTTCCATAGCCTATATTATTATCCTAGTTGCTGTGCATTTGCTGGGGCCTGCCTTAGCTCCTTAGCTTTACCCCCACTCTCAACCCACTCAACCATATTATTTTTTAAAAGTTTGGTGTCTTGAAATTTGAATTGTATAGACATAAATTCTCATAGTTATTATATCTGGTTTTTGTATTCAAGAAAATAAGATGGAGCTAGGTGGCTGCTAGCTTTCTACACTGCTGGCATCAACCTCATTTTGGTGATTTCTAAATTGTCAAAGATACGGAGAATGGCTCCATTATCAGAATTGTATCTTCATTTTCCACATTTTCACAAGTAGTGTAATTATCTATTTTAGATATTAACTGCTAAAATCTATGAGTCTTCTGCTTGGTTTGCATGCTAACTTAATATGTTTTACCTGTAATGAATCATGTGGTGCTCTGAGCATCTGTGATTTGCATACCCTTCCAACGTTCTGTTTTATCACTCAATACAATGCCATCGTTTCACATTTGGAAGTATCTATGATTGTTTTTTTTCTTCAATAGGTGACAGAAGGGCACATTTATTCTGGTCAGATTTCTACAATAGTTCACAGCTTCCAGGACTTCATTTCTCATGTTATTCCCTACTAGAATGAAGTACGCTGCAACTTCCTAAATTAGCTGCCAGAGTTGCCTACACATATATATATATTTAAGAGACAAAGCCTGAAGGCAAGTTTTAACTTTTAGGACGTTCCTCTCTCAGCATGGTACATGCAGCAATGAAAGCAGGAATCACATCAGCCACTGTCTTGCTCTCTTATACTGATGCGGCAAGGCCACACAAGACCACGGCTGAGAGATTATTAACATACTGTAATTCCAAGCAACAGATAACTGCTGCAACCACTTCTTCCTGCAGTGCTCTTGTAGAGTTACAGAAATCCTACACACTGAAATCTTCGTGCACCTTCCGTCCAAAAGCAGTGAAAGCGAGGGTGTGAATATGAGTTTAGCAGCTAATCCTAGAGAGCCCCTTGCCTTGCCACTACGGTTGAATGTGCCACTGGTATGCTCAGAGGATTTTTCAATTGATTTTTCATCTTACGTCGCCTAGTTGTTAGCAATTTCTGTGTGCAATTGTAAAAATGTTTCAGTCATCTTCTCAACAGACTCTTAAACATTGCAATGAAGTTATATGCGGAGTAACAGACAATCCACATTTTTGACAATGCAGAAACAGACGTGTCCTTTGATAAAGCCAGGAAAAAGTAGCAAATCTCTTGTATCTGTTAATATTTTAGAAAATATTTAGAGATGAAAACGTAAAAAACTGAAGAACTATAGCCAGACTTTAAGGACTCCATCATTACTGCAACATGTAGGAGCAACTACTGTGGCTTACAACTGTCCCCAGTAGTTGGCAATATATCACTTGCTATATAACCATTGCCTAGTATTTCTTAAATCACAGTGGCTTCCCACCTGATCCGAGATACGCTGACATGTTGTTTGTAGCTCGTTGTTCATGAAAGAATCACATCGAAGTTTACAATTTTTTTTTTGCAGATTTGGTAAGAACACTTAGGAATACAACTGTTATGCTTGTTTGATTGTCCAAGGAAGTTTGCTTGTGTCATCAGACTGTTCTACAGTGAGAAGCATTGTAGGGTCAGACTGAAATGTCATCCTGCCTGAAATTTTCTCATTTTTGAAGGGTAAGTTAATTTTGATAAAAATTCAAGATTGTTCACTCTCTTCTATGCAGCAGTTTCCATCAATGCACTCAGAAATGTGATCACAATCGTTTGAACATATTTTAATATGCTGAAAAGCTACTCACTTGTCCAGATCTGGAGTTTCAAAACTAGTTGAGAATTTCTGTCTGATGACAATTGCAAACCTGAAGGGCACACACAGACAGACAAAATTATGAGCAGGTTTGAAGAGCGAGTGGAGGTGTGCTGAAAGCTTAGGTTGGGATTAATTTGCACTAAGTTAAATGCTGAACTGAAAAATATAAAAGGCAACCCAAGGTGAAAAATCTAAAAATTTTCTATTTTGATAGCACACTATCAAGCAATGCTGCCTAAAACTGAGCTTGGCATTAACAATAGGCATTGACAAATTATATTAACAAAGTTGAGCGTATTTTCTTGTTCAACTTCTAATGGAGTTTGAAACTAACACAGGATTAAAATTCAGGCTGAACATGATCCTTAGAACAATCATCTTGCTGTGTAAGCACAAAACTCTGGACTTGCTAATGACAACATACCTGACTTCTTGAGGGTTTCTGTGTGTAGCATCTGCATATTTACTGTGCCTCAAATCATAGTTTAAAATCTGTAAAAATAAAGTAGTTGTGTAAAGCAATCTTCCAGACACTTAGGTCATTGTGGCACAGCTGTAGCAGACTGGTCAAATAGCTAGTATAGTTGATAATTACTGATGTAACGCAGCTGACAATCCACAATATTCTGAATTGAGACAAAGAGAGAACATTAACAACAGTGACAGATTTCAAAAGGTGCAAAATGCAATATTACTTAATTTCATGTTTAGCCAACATGTGAAAAAGTGTCATTTATATGCACTGAGAATATTAACAATACTTACATAAGGCCCATTTAACAAAAAACTGTTGTTTTTTGTTGAAGCACTATGCAACGCATTTTATGGAGAAGTCCAAAACACTAAATGGTTCTGTCCTGGAAGTTCAAGCCCTGGACTATGAACCTGAGGTATGATTTTTAAGCAGTAATAATGACAATCACTTACCACTGTTCCCATTCAAATTTACTGGTGTACACTGACTCATATTTATTCCTATTTTGGTATGTGTTTGTCTACTTCATTCTAGTTACAAGAATGTTATTCCTAAGTTTCACCTATTACTGATTGGCACACCATCAATCTAAGGAATACAAATAGTTCAGGGCAGAAGAGATTGTTAAAAGAACTCAATACATTATTAATTGAGATTGTAGTTATTCAATAGTTAGAAGAGGTATAAAAGTATTTTTTTATGAAGTGGCTTATTTCATACATATTTACTTCCAACAAAACTATAAAATAATGTGTTGTATTTAAAATCTCTACGCAAGTGACAAGGTGGCAAAACCTAGCAGAAAAATAAAATTGACATAACTGCTACCTACAATATTTTCTTCCAAAGAGCGTATACTCATTTTCTCTGCTTGTGCATTTTTTTTATCTAAAGTTTTGACACGGTAGAGGTTTTGTACACCAGCATCTCGGCTTTGCTTTAGGATAATGTTTTTTCTCATGCTGGCATTTCTTGCTTTCCACTTAGATTGTTTCTCTCTGTCCTCAAACCTCCTGAGTCACAAGCACAGATACACTGAGAGCCTGACCAGCAAATGAAGCTTCCTCTCTGTGTGTGTAGGCCCACAACTCAGCTGAGAGCATAAGCTCCCCTCCAATGTAGCTCAATCTTACAACAGCTAAATTGCAAACCTTGTGTCCACCAGCGGTTTCTTATGTTTAAAAAAAATGGCAAAAATTAGTAAGCTTTTCTTGTATCATATAGAAGCAAAACTAAAAATCCTTCTACACTGGAAGTGGAATTGCTTCTACAGTTTTAAAGCCGGAAATATCTGCACTTTGAAGATTAAACCAATATGGAATTTAAAAATGGTTGGTTTAAGTTCTAATAAACCTAATAAAAAAAGATTACAGAGGTGATTACAAGCACTGGAGTAAAAAATACCCCATTTACAAGAGCTGCAGGAAAAATACCCTAGTCCATCTATTCTGAATGCAGATTGCTAGTCTGCAGAAAGTCTGAAGAAGAGGAAAAGATTGCTACTGAATGGTTACCAATGTGGTATTTTGTATGGTATTTGAGGAACTGCAAAAAGCTGTAAATACCTGATGGTACGTTTGGTGGACATCAGAAGTTGAGTGATACCTTTCCTACGGTAAAATTAGAGGCATCAAATAATTGGCAACATGATCTAAGCTCATCATTAACTGTACACAGAATTCAAAGGGGTCCAGGAATGACCTTTTCCTGTTTCAGTTAAGTATGCAGTCATGTGATAACATGATTAGTTAATTTACTAAATAAAACTCATGATCTGGCAATAGAAAGCGTAAATTCTTCCTCTCATTAATACTTCGTATAAAAGAAGTTTAGTTCACAATTAGAATCTTACTCAAGGTAATTTCATTTTTGCTGAGTTCCAGATAATAATCACTAGGTGCAAAATCTATTGTTTACAGGATCTTTTTTTACACTTAATTGAAATACACTGTGGAAATTATTAGTTAAGTGCACTAGCAACAGTAATGAGAAATGCCCGATACTATGAGAAATTGTTTTTGACAATGAAGTAGAAATACGAAAATAAGCCTGCATCACGGCTTTCTCAGTAAAATATGAAGGAAATGCAAATCAGCCAGGCAGAGTAACTTCCTATCTCTTTGAAGAAAAAATCCCTCCTTGATTCACGCAGCGTGAGAAAGTTAGATATTTTTATTCAGCACGTGTTAAGATTGAAGTTGTTGCAATAGTTACTCAGAGAGTGAACATTAAACCAGTTCACTCTCCATTCCAGCGTGCCCACCTTCACCAAAGCCAACGCACCTTTCCCGCCCAACCGCCGCACCTTTGCCCACCTTAGTGTCTCATCTCTACCTCAAGCCTTCTTTTCTGGCCAGAATCG
>VYXH01009147.1:0-63168 GCA_013397275.1 Burhinus bistriatus | reverse complement strand
GTCCCTTTCCGCCCGGTGTCCGCTTTCCGGTGGGGCGCAGGGGGCGGGGGGGGTTCCCCCAGCTCCCCCCAGCTCCCCCCACCCGGGGGGAGGCTGCCTTCGCCCCGGCGCCAGCCCCTCGCTCGCCGGGAGGGAGCCGGCCCCTCGGGAGACAATAGCGAGCGCCCGCTGGAAGCCGCCTATGTGTTTTAACTCAGCGGTAGGTTATAANCCGCCGCCACCCGCATCCCTCGCCCCGCGCAGGGCCGGGGGCTGGTGCACCCTGGTGTCAGCCATGTTTGGGTGGGTATGGTAATGAGGATCTTCTCTCGAGCTTTATGCGTCTTGGGTTTATTTTCTGTTCAGGATTTTAGTGGTTGCGGTGCTCTGTGTACTACGGCATATCCACAGGCTGGATTCATACCTACGGTCTTCTCCCAGTGATTTCCCCCCCGCCCCCCTTCCATTTTCTTATTAATTCTTTTTATTTCCCATACCCGTATTGGCTGGGTTTGTCCCGATTTTGCTAGTATTGGAGCGAACTGCGGTTTCTTTGCAAGGCTTTGCTTTTGTTGTGGAAGTGAATTGGGATGATTGGAATAGGTCTGCACAGTCGCACCGACCTGCCACATGAGAGGTCGCAATGGGATGGGTTCCATTTAAGTAAATTGCAGTTCGTTTTAATTGTAAAAGATGTAGTTAAGACCTCATCCTCATCAGCCATTTTATTTTCTGTGTGGTATTGCTACATAGCAAGCTCACTGCCGTAGTATTGATTCCTAAGAGAAGCCCAATTATATTTAAATAATGTCACCATCAATATGTCACTGTGACATACTATAGGATAGGGATCCAAATCTCGGTTTCCTCTTTCAAAGAAAAGTATAAATGAAGTAAAGATTTTGTTACCTGATGTCATGTACATGTGCACTGGATGTCTTATGCAGACAGCTTACTCCATTTGGTTAAAAAATGATGACAGCATACTCAGGTCTTTTCCGTTTAGTAGCACGTTTCCCATTATTAACATCTCATTAAAAAGGAAACTTTAAAAACAGACTTAGGAAAGGTTGCTTAATTTTGTCTTGGTTAATGTATAAGATTTTACATTACACGTAGACCATGTTAAGCTAACGATAGAATTACAGCCTGCATTTGGTGCATATCAAACACTCCCTTTGGGCGCGGCTCTGCACTTCAGATTCAAGATCAAAAAATCCCATTGGTTTTGATCTGTGCATGAAAAACCAAGCCATTTCATAGCTGTTCAGATGTGGCACCAGTAGTGAAACTGAGTAAGTGAAATGGCTAAGGCGTCTTGAAACTAGTTTTGCAGCAGAAGCTGATTCCTGTTGACCTTTAGTGTCTTGTCGTTCTTACGGTTTTCATTTTTTTTCTTACAGGCAAGCAAGCGAAAAAGTAGTAGTGCAGATGAGGACCATATAGATTGAACAACACTGTCAGGTCTCTTTTCTCTGCTGTAAATTGCAAAAGCCTGTATGCACAAGAGTTTTGAAATGTTGAATTTACCAGAAAAGAAAAAAAAATAAAAATCACAGGTTACTCAGAAACACAAGCTACTATTTACAGCTATTCCTTTTGGTATAAATTGCATAGTTAAGATATATTGGTGTAGTTGCTGAACAAGTGGTATGAAATTACATCACTTGGGAAGTATTTGCGGTAGGAATCTTTTTAGGAAGACATATTTTTTTCTGACATTCTCTAGCGTACAACCAAAAGTTTCCACAACATTAAGGACACGTTCACCTGTGTCCCCAGTTGCTTTCCATTGCACTGACTGTTTCACTTATGTCAAGGAGTAATGTTCTTGCTCCAAAAGACAAAATATCTGTTGATTTTGGAAGAACAGCTTTGGGTCCTTTGCTCATAAAGTTGATAGATTGGCATGGCAATGGATTGTAAAAAATGACAATACCAGTAGCAACTTTTCCATGTGACTTTAAAGATCTCTAAATTCTCAGTTGGTTGCGGAATAACTTTGACTTAGCAGAAGGTGGCATCTCAGAACTTAATCAACTCCCTTCTTCCTTGAAAGTTGATTCAAAGTAACCGAGCCCATACAAAGTAGCATGAAAGAGCAATGGTAACTGCCAGAATGGTTGCTTTAGGCAATGGCAATAACTGGCCTGAGTTTCCCAGAAACCTACACTGAAAGAGAGCTCTTCATTCTTATCCTTCACTCTTCAGACTAGGGGTTCCTTATTTTCTGTATGGGAGAAAGAAAAGAAAAAGGTTGCATAATGCTGTGTACAGGAACGCCTTGAATCTAGCTCACAGTGCCAGCAGTCCATTTCCCACTTTGGGAAAATAGTTTTTCGCTGCTGGCAAATGACAGTATTTTTGCATTTCAGGTGTTAGAAATGTGTACTGCAGTGCTAATGATTCAGCGTGCTCTTATTAAGCCAAAATGGAGAAGAGGTGGGAAATTGGAAGAGGTTTACAGTGTTGGGTCATCTATAGTGGAATTGGTATTAATAATTTTCTTTTTACAGACATAAGGATTTACTGTAACATAACTTGAAAGCATGATTCATATCATGAAATTAAATAATCACGTTTGAGGAGAAGCAAGATTTCTGCCAGCCTGTCTATGAACAGTTCAGGTTTTTTGCTTATGTACATAAAACAGACAAAGAAGTAGTCACATAAATTCTTCCAAAGGACTACTTGATTTACTTATTGATCCATCCAGAAGCACAGAGGGCAGAGAATTAAGGTCTCAGGGCAGCTGGATATCTGATAATGTCTAACTTTCAGTACTTGAATTTGTGACTTAAATAACTTCAGTACTTAAATGAAATATTTTGTATCCTCTCCCATCTCAGAAGTGTGATAAGACTTTATAATAAAGTTGTGGTCCTGTTGTAGCTTATATGGTGAACTTAGAAAATGGCAATTTTATTTCAAGTTGCCAGCAGTTACGCCTTTTGAACTGGACCATTCAATGGTTGAGTATTGTCAGAATTGCTGAGATTACTGCACTCTGCTTCATCTGGAGGAGTGGTAACTACTGAATCTGATGCTTTAATACACTACGTATAGGAAAGGACTGCAGAATAAGTGATACCTTTTGTCCATCTGAATAGGTAGTTACAGTTAGCACATCATGTAAGTCTGTGAAGTATTTCAGTGAAGTTGATTTGTGAGAATAAAATACCGAGAAACCTGTGAAAGCAAGTGAGAAACTACAGTAAGGCAAATAAAGTCTTCAGAGATGACATCCAATGAAAAGAAAAAATTGACATTTGAGAGCTCTAGATTGTAGCATTCTCTTTCAGATATTTCTGTTTGGCCAGTGATTTTGAAGAAGTCATACAAGTTGTTAAGATCAAATCCATTGACAATGAACAATTCCAAGAAAGCAATCTTACTATTCTTGTCAAATCATTGTGTTTGTCTTATAATAGTAGAAAGTATTCTCCAGTAACTAAAATTTAAGGAGACTAACTTGGGAGAGAGATTGTCTGCATTTGAGACTCTGCAGGTTCTTGATGTAAGGTAAGGCCAGGAAGAACATGAGAACAAATTTCCCAGCACTATTAAACTGATGCAGTGTCACTGAAGTCTGTTTTTGCAGCAGGTGTGAATTCAGTCTTATGTCTTTAAATAGTTTTGCTATAGTCTAAGTGATTTAGTATAGAAACTCCAGAATCAAAAACATTCACGTTTTCTAGTGCTTTCAAGTCTCCCATAGACCAAAGAGCTCTCTTTTTTTTTTTTTTTAACAATGTAATGTAGTATGTGTAACATGCATTAGCGTGTCTCAGGTAAGATCACTGAAGGACACAGACAAATGTAAGTTTCATTGTACAGAATACAATTATCTTTCATTATGATTGAGTTAAGTACCTATTGAATCTATATTGGTTACTGACAGGCTGTATTAAACCAGCCAGGGCAAAATGCTAGACCATGTAGTTCACGCTGAAGAGCAGCATAATGGCTGCTTCACTAGAGAGATAAAAATGGGCTTGACTAGGCAAAAAGGCTATGGTGCATATTCTTATTTCCGCCAGAGGACACAATGCTGCATTGCAGCAGTAATTCAGTCTGTGCAATGAGTACTGTAACACAGTGTAACTCTCGCTGAAATAATTATCTGTACACAGATTCCCCCTGCGATAGCCATTCTTCCCGAAATCCGGTTTGTTCCTGCAGTCCTCTTTCTCTCTTTCTTGCTCAGATGTGATGGTCATTAGCTATTTGCTCCTAAAACTTTGAGTTGCCGTTTTGTATATTGATTGTTGCCATCATGCTTTCTCCGGCCTAGCTCATAGACTCGTATTTGAGGTGCGTTTTACAGATTTCTTTCAAGGTGCAAAAGCTCCTGTTCTTCACTTTTGCCTATAGTTCTCATCCAATGATTTCACACAGACTGAAGCCTTTGGCATGAATATCAGTCAAGATCTTTTATGAACATCTGCCATGGTGAGAATCCTGACTTTTAGTTCTGTGTCCTCTGCTGAATCATACTGGTTTCTTCATTGGGAGTTAAAGTGGAGATTTCGTGAACAGGAGCACAAGACGTAAGCTTGTGGGACTTGACTGGTACATTGTGCTACCACAATCTACCTTCAAAGCAGAGATTATAGTAATGTGAACTGGCTGCTGCTTTATATTGCGTTTTGCCTGTTGGTATGTTGACTGCTTCACTGGAGAACACAGAGCTCTGAAGAACAGAACGTTAATCTTTTTCTCCCGTTACTGGAAAACACTGAACTTAAAAAGGTATCCATTCTTTCCCTTTGCTATTTTTTATGATGTTACAGTAGCCTTCTTGAAAGTTACTTTCTTTCTTGATAGTCTTTTATGAAAGTATGAACACACTGTTTTAATTTTTTCCCCTTCTTTCCTTCCAACTCACATTGAAAATTAAAACCATTTTTGATCAAAGAAGATTTGAGAAGTACTTGTAACACGTTAATATTTGAATGTAGATAATTTTGCCAAATTGCTGTGTTTTCATCAGATGTAAAAAAAATAATAAAAGAAATAAAGTACACACTATTAGAAAAGAATGGAGGGTTTATTGGGCTTTTTCAGAGCAGAGTGCTGGTTTTAAAAAGGAATACAATGTAAAAATATTTATGTTTTAATTTATGTCAGAAAAGCATTGCTAAAAGTTCTTTAGTTGTATCAGTTATTGCAATAGCATTGTGGGATGTTTTAAACATGAAGTTGCTTTACAAATGGCTTTTTATAGAGATTTGTGCTGTAATTGCAAGAACGTGGGGCAGTTGTACTCATTATACTTTCAAATTTGTAAGCAAGTGAGAGTTTTTTCTTTTGTGTACCTATTTTTCTGTACATGTTGTGAAAATCTCCAGCCTCATAACTTTTAATTGTTTACTGGTACTACACAGCTGAGAGAACTAGAAGTATGTGTTGGTCTAGTAGTGTATGTGTGTTGGCATGCAGATCTGTGTAATAAAGATGCATTGAAAAGGAGCCTGATGTAAGATTCATTACCAGTTTAACGATGAAGAGGGGTAGGCAGCGTTGGACAGAACTAGTACAACTCCCTTACTAGGCATTACATCCAAGAAAGATTGGGAGAAAAGGGTACGCAACAGAATTTTTCAATGTGTCTTTGGGTGCTTTGACTAATGAATTTCCTTTGAGTCTTACTGCAAACACATGCAGTTTGGTCAGCGGAGGCTTTACAGGTCTTATCTCCCTGTGCCAGCATTTCTGAATGCGGGCCTGAAGCTGAAGTTCTATAGCAAGCTCAGATCTCCCAGGGAGCTAATTTGGGTCTGAATTCCCTGTCGCAAGGGATTACTATTGCTTAATCTGCTAATAATGTGGCAGTCTAATCAGGTTACTTTATTTCTGTATGCTGATGCATTAAGGCTTGATTCTTCTTCCGCCGAAGAAAATAACCCACTGTGTTCTGAGAAAGCAAGTCCTGGTCTGCAGTTTGCTTGATGTGTCAAAAAGGACTCACTTTTTTATCTTTAAGTATGAGAAAGAAATAGAGATTTTAACATATCAAGGACAATGCTAGTAAGACATCATAAAAATCTAGCTAATTTGTTTGATTTAGAAAGTTGTTTCCAAAAGTTTGTTTATACTAACTCAGATTATTGATTGCTGAGAATTCAGTGACAAAATAATTTTCAAAATGTTCTTCTAACTCAACCAAGTACTGTTCAGCAATTTCCATTCTGTTAAATTCCCTCAAACAATACGGACACTGACACAGGTCAGTTTAAGGTTAATTTCAGATTTTTTTTTAAAAGGGGATTTTACATAAGAAAAGGGATGCCATCTTTATTTGTTCATTTCAGTTGCGGAAAAGTCCAGAGAAATATTATATTCTCCAGTAAATGTGATAATAAAAATTTCCCTTCTGTGTTTTCATCTGACACATGACATCATCTGAGTTACGAAAAGGATGAGTGAAACTGCCTGGAAACCAGGATTAAATCAGTTGATCAAACTCCATGATCTAGATCTAAGACAGAAAAAAAAAAACAAACCCAAACCCCAAAAAACCAACCCCCAAACAAACTTTACCTTTAATAAGGCTAAGTTCTTATTTTAGACATTTTACTTTTAATCCAAGGTGCTGGCAATAGTATAGTATACTAATATTTTAAAATATGTGACAAGATTTAGGACTTGGAGTTTAAAATGATCCCAGTAATGGCTGAGTCTATAATGCTGAATTCTATAGTTTATTAGTAAATATAGTGGTTTGTTATGTAGATTTTTTTTTAGTGATACTTAGGAGAAACAGCCCTGTCACGTAATGCTGTATTACTGCACAAGGCTGTGTAGAAGGTAGCTGGTAGTGGAACTAACTGAAAGAGCAGTTTAACAGAATTTGGCATGATATTTCCTAATTATTGTTTGATCATAGAATCATAGAATGGTTTGGGTTGCAAGGGAGGACTTTCAGGATCATCTAGTTCCACTCCCTTGCCATGGGCAGGCAGGGACACCTTCCACTAGACCAGGTTGCTCAAAGCCCCATCCAGCCTGGCCTTGAACACTTCCAGGGATGGGGCATCCACAGCTTCTCTGGGCAGCCTGTTCCAGTGTCTCACCACCCTCACAGTAAAGAATTTCTTCCTAATGTCTAATCTAAATCTACCTTCTTTCAGTTTAAAACAGGTACCCCTTGTCCTATCACTACACTCCCTGATAGAGTCCCTCCCCATCTTTCCTGTAGGCCTCCTTTATGTACTGGAAGTCTCCCTGGAGCCTTTTCTCCTCCAGGCTGAACAACCCAAACTCTCTCAGCCTGTCTTCGTAGGAGAGATGAACTTCAATACTGGACTAGAATCAAATGATGTGGGAACCAAAAATACCATTTTATAGATAGAAGTACTAAAGTTCAGTACTGTGATATAAAAAAAGAGCTTGTTCAGTGGTTCTTGTTCAGTGCTTCATGTTCAGCCAAACTGTGCTGGTGAGTAACTTCACTAGATATCTCCCTCTTCAGTCTTCATGCGGCAGCACTCATATCTAGACGTAGCTCGGGCTGAGTAGTTTGGTGTCTGCCTTTTGTGCGGGTGTGATTTGGATCAAAGAGAGAGGCTTGTGTGTGTGTGTCTCGGTGTGTTCCGGGAGGGCTAAGCACAGAAAGGTAGGCTCCTTGCCTAAACCAGCTGGGACCACGCCTTGAACATTTGCACCTGATGGTAGTGTCTGGTGAGGTGGCACTCCTCATGTGGTTTAGTACTGACCCCTTTATACAGAGAACAAGTTGTTAAATCTGATGGTTGGAGGCCACCTGTGAATTTGTGATGTATCCTGAAGGACTGTCCTGCATCCTTGACGCAATCTGGCCACGGATGCACAGTCAATTAGAAAACCAGTACTGTTAGACCAAACACCAATCTGCTGAGCATGCCTCCCACATTTTCTCAAGCCCTGCAAGGATTGCAGGTCTATACAGTGATCGGGCTATTGATAACATCCTGCTTAATGTAAGGTTAATGAAAGGGAAATTAATATGATACTGTGCTGGGAGTAGAAGTACCAAGCCCAGTATATTCTGAAGTGTAGTAATGCAATGTTTAATGCATGACAGGACAGAATGATGCAATTTCTGTTGGAATTGACTCATCTGTGAGAGCTCTAGATAAATCATGTTGCTGCCCTGCAAGTTACTATATCTCAAATAATTAATACAGATATGACCTTTTTAAACATTTTAATAAATATTGATAGATGGCTTGTGCCTTTTTGACTGAAAATATCTTTTGCTTATTACAGTTAGAGAAGGATTTCAGACCTACACAAAAATACTGATGTAGTTTCACTTGTGCAGCTGTTATGTTAAATACGGAGAGAAAATTGTTTCATTTTAACACGCTCCCTGAACTTATTACTAATTACTGGAACTGAGAAGCTGCTCTAATTTACATCAGTGGAGCAAAAGGAAAAGAAAACTTTAAAATGTGACTAAAAGTAGTGGTTGAAGTACCGGATGCTGTGGCTTATAGTCCTAAAGCTCCATTAAGACTGCTTAAATGCTTCAACCTAATATATTATTGGTGTTTGCATTCTGGTTCTACCTAGATATCTGTCATAACTAAGAGCTACTGAACCATACATGGAGTAGAAGAGGATGTAGTCCTCTGAAGACTTTACAAGCTAAAAGACAAAACAGATAGAGAGAGGCCTGAGCAGACCTTCATTAAGCCCAGATATACAGGATACGGTATTGGGATTTCTGTATTGTCTTAACAGCTCTTTCCCCACTATACTGTTCTGCCTATAGCTCATACACCCAATTTTTTTAAAGAACTGGTATCAGTCAAAACAAAGCCTGATACTAGTTCCAATGTATGTCAGAAGGAAGGTTTTATAGATCCCTGAACCTTTCCAGCAACAGTGGTGAGCATGAAGCAGATCAGAAGCCAGTAGGCTCGACTGTGCTTAAAGAATTTGGGCTGACTGCCAGGGCTGGAGTTGCTGTGAAGAGGCAGTAACAGGAGGGAGAGAGAAAGTGAGAAGGCAGCGACAGGAGTCTAGGGAATGAATGAAGAGAGGTTACAATAGAGTTTAGTAGGCAACTGGAGTGAAGTTCAGCTTCCAAATCCTTGGAAACTATTGAAAAAGGTAATTGTCCTGTCGGCTGTGAGGCTGGTGATAGTACTTGTGGTGAAAGAAGTTCTAGTTCTGTTGTGAAGTCTTGTCTTGATAAGCTGTGGGCTGGGTTCCAGTGGCTTAACGTCTTTCCTTCTGGTCTGTCACTGAAGGAGCCACGAGGTGCTTGATCTCTCAATTATTGTGCTAACAGTCCAGTAATACCTTGCAGTTCTCGGCTACGTGCGAGTTCATCAGAGCATGATGATACAGCCTTCGTCCTGTGGACCAGCTGCTGCAGCAAGTCCATATGCAAATGCTGAAAGGTCCCGTGTATCTGGGATTAATTTCTGATTCTCATCAGTTAGCAGTTCTTGATTAGACTCCTGTATTCCCTCTTCAGGGTTTTCATGAAGCTTAACACACAGTCTAATCCCTTTTAAGACTCTTAATTGTGCAGATGGCTTTGCACATACATGTGATTAGTGAAGAATTTCTCAAAAAATATTCCTCCCCAAAATCTTATGGTTACCTTCAGTACGGCAGCTGCAAGCCAGTCTGTCTGTCTTTTCAAATGGTTCACTGTGTTAAAGGAAAACACATATTCAAATGTAGGTATTTTTGTGTCTGTACGTACACATTTGAAACAGCAGGCTTTTTAAATGGATTTGATTGGAGCTTTTCAGGTTTTTCAGATATGCTTAATTATTTCCTATTTCTAAGAAACTATCCAAAGCATCAAAGCTGATAAGAGATGAGCATCTTTCCTTTGAAAAAATGATTGTGATTATATATTCCTTGATGAAGAGTACAGGAAAATAAGTCACCCTTGCTTTTGAAGCACTAGGTGCATCTTGTATATCAAAATTCTCATTGCTGCATGACTTTCTGAAATAGTCTGAAAAACTTAATCTACTTTGTTTAAAATATATTTTTAATAAATTCGAGTACAGCTGTTAAGTCAGGAAGTAATGGAATTGGGCTCCTAAATTTTATGTGAAGTGCATGCCCCGTTATGTCTCATAAGAAGAATCTTGTGCTGTCAAAATATAAGCAATTACCCTATTAGTCTTTAGGAGATAAAACAAAAGAAAACAAAAAACCCTCAGCAAGCAAATGAGATGTGTTCTATGTAAATATTTAAAATCAAACAGTGGACTTAATTCCTACAATTTGGAAGTGGTTTAACATCCCTTTCTTCTCTTTTTCTCCTCTTGTCAAATCATTGAGACAAGCAGAAATGGATAAACCAAAGCATATGATTTCTAAATTAAGTTTCTTCTGCATAGTAGTATAATATCCTTTTTTATTTTTTTCACAGATACATTCAGTAGAACAGACGTTCAGAAACAGAAGTCCTTACTCTTGATTCCCTGGTATCAAGGACTCATCAGGCACCATCTTCAGTCTGTTTCTTCAATATTTTTGGCCAAGCAGAGGGAGAGCTTTCTTCAGCGCTTGTCCATCTGTCTCAGCTGAACTCGACTTCCTTACTGTTTTTCTCATATTACAAATGCCTAAGAACAGCAAGGTAGTGAAAAGAGAACTAGATGATGAGGTCATTGAGTCAGTTAAGGACCTTCTCTCGAATGAAGACTCTTCAGATGATGCCTTTAAGAAGAGTGAACTTATGGTTGATGATCAGGAAGAAAAAGATGTAGATGTTGAAGAAGGCTCAGATGTAGAAGATGAAAGACCTGCTTGGAACAGCAAACTCCAATATATTCTGGCACAAGTTGGATTTTCTGTGGGACTGGGGAATGTGTGGCGATTCCCATATCTGTGTCAGAAAAATGGTGGAGGTAAGTCTTGTGATAGCTAGTTGTAGCTAAATGTTGAAGCTAACCATTCAGATTTCAAGGTTAGCAGAGATATCTACAGTAAAACCTGCTCCAGCATGTCAGATTTTTCTTTTAATTTCTGCCAGAGCCTATGAGGAAAACCCCATATTCTCTTTATTTAGAGACAGACATCTGTTCAAGTAAGAAGCAGATTCTTCTAAGATTCCATTTCCTCGTTTTAGGGGAGAAAGTCCTTGGTATGACCTTAACCAGTGGTCAAACTAGTGGCTAAGCAAAACATATTTATGGAGGGGTTGCATTATTTAGGACCTGGCTATCGTGCTAAAGTGTTCTTTATAGTACTTGAACAATAATTCAAGGCATTAAATCTGCATCCACTTCAAAGACTAAAGCAGTATTCAGGCTGTAGTATTTAGTGGTACTAAGCTTCACACCTTTACTTTTTAATTGCTTTTAGCTCTTAGACCGTTTGATGACAATTTACTTTCTGCAAGAACAACAAAACATTGTAGGAGTGAAAAAGTTTTTTTACTGGTAATGAATAATTTAAATCATTACATTAAGAGAGTGCATCTGTTTGTGCTGTTATATAGTTAACCATTTCCTAAATAACAAGTTACCTTTCACTTAGAACAGTAACATCAAGCTGTTTATTTGTCAGCTGTCCATCTATGGTCTTGAATGTAGTATAAAGTATGAGGCTGGAGACCTTCCTTCCTCTACGAATGCAGGATTAGTGTTTCATCCTATGCTATATTGTACCCTACTGTACTACATTAATGCACATCCTATTATAGCTAATTACTTCGCTGAATTCAAAACAAACCCGTCACCTTTTAGGATACAAAAAGTGAATCTGTACTACAGAATAGAAAATAAAGAACAACTTTGTATTCATATTGGATTTTAAAAGTTGATTGACAAAACTCATATAATTGAGGAGTATAGACATGAGCCTAGACTATAATCAGAGTATAATTCTGTACTTTAATTGTTTTCCCTCGGTAAGTTCAAGCAGTAAAAATGGAGTTAATGCTTTCAACTATTCCATCTCCAGGATAAAGTCTAAATTCTTTTATATCTAGTTATTGTACGATTGTTTTCGCTGTCTTTTAACTTCCTTTTTTTCCTCATTTATTCTGGAGAGAAAGCAATTAAATAGTTGATTTAATGATTTGTGTGGAATCCAAAAGTTTCTTCATCTGTAACTGTAATATTAACTGAGAAAACACATTGAATGTAGTTTCTCAAAAACCATAGCTTTTCAGTGGATGGCAATCTCATCTAGTCTACTAGGCATAGTATAGAATTCATCATGTATCACCGCTAGTTGAAAAAATTAATACATTTGTTAATTAACTTTTTAAAACAAAACGATTCATAGTTAGAGGTGTAGCTATTAAAATGTTTATATTCTGTATCATTTCATACTAAGTATGGTGTCAAGATGTAGTCTCAAGGATAATGCATTACAGCAGTTTGTTTTGTGTAGTTGCATCCCTTTTGAAAGTCTGTGTTTAATGTAGTTGGTTACTAATTTTGCAAGCCCATTGGATTTTCCTTCGAACCAACACAGAAGATCTCTTGGTATGCTCCTTAGGCTGTTGGTTTCATAGCGTCAGGCGCCTTTAAGGTTACTCTGCCAGTGAGTGTAAGTTTAATTCAGATCAAATATAAATGTATTAAATTAGTTAATAATTTCACATTTTAGAAACACCCCCCACCCAACCTTCAGGGATTATGGCACTTCATTAATCAAACTTGAAAAAAATAAATATGGAGTAATTTCAGGTTGAAATGAAATGTTTTCCCCTGTGCTGTGATTGCAGGAACTTGGATATGTAACATAGTCTGTGGAGACATAATATTTTCTGCAGATGGCTGACACAAGGATGTATTTGGTTTTTAACAATAATTTTGCACTATTTTAGTGAATTGCAACCTTCAGAACAACAGAGAAAAGCAAGTGATCATTAGAGTTAGAGCTTTCTTGGTTTTCAGGTTAACCGTAATGCAAGATGGAGAAGGTGACACAAAACATTGAAAGTGTAAAGTACATTGGTGCCTGTATATGTGTGTGCAGATGGACAGATAATTCTCACAAGTGGGTAAAAGAATAGGGGCTGGGAGTGAAAAGTTCAAACAGATGGTAAAAAAACCTACACATATTTTTCTGTGAGGTTCCAGTTTTCTGCTACACATATTATTTCATATATGTTTAATTCTAGGTAAAATTAGAGTGGTTTTATGCAATCCGTTTTAAATATCAGTGTCGGAACTGTTCTGTAGTCTTTTGCTGAGAAAGCTTTACTATAAATAGCTGTTGAAGTCTCTGAGTATAAGGTAAACAGCCTTTCTGTGGATTTTCATTAGAACTGTGTTGCTGAAGCGTATGGCTAGGTCTCCACCTTCAGTTTTGTCCAAACATTTTTCATTTTCTTCCCTATGTTTAAGGAACTTACATTTGGCAAATGCCATCAGGCAAGGTGAGTATATTGAAAAGTGGTAAACCAATAAATATACTTCAAATTTAAACCAAAAAGAAATAAAAAACATAGTTACTCATTAGTTTCCTTCACAGGTTTCCTCCAACATTGTGTTCCAAAGCCACTAAAAGAGAAGGCAAATCCTAACCATGTAGTAATCTTCAATTTTGTCTTTTTTTTCTAAACTTCTGTGACAATAACAAAAAACCCAACAAAGTAAACATAGAAAAGACACAGACAAGTTAGCCCAAATAGATGTATATTATTAGAGGATTTTGTGGAGAAAAAAATGGGTGTTTACCACCCTGTTTTCTAGAGAAATTGAGTTTGGTTATGGCTATGGCCTGTGGTACGCCAACACTCCTTACTTCAGAGCTCTGTACTGCTTCAGTGAGGTATCTGTGATACCATCTTTAAAGGTAACTTGTGTATCACTGCACCATACTGATACTGGGATGTCCATAGGTATCTTTCCAATCTCTGTTTCTGGGTCTGGTCTGTAGCACCAAAACAACTTCCTTCACTTTATTTCTTGTGATCTGTAACAGTTTTTCTTGTTGCTTTAATTCATATAAACTCATAAATAGAATCATAGAATGGTTTAGGTTGGAAGGGACCTTCAAGATAATCTAGTTCCAACCCCCCTGCCATGGGCAAGGACACCTCCCACTAGACCTGGTTGCTCAAAGCCCCATCCAACCTGGCACTGAACACTGCCAGGGATGGGGCCTCCACAGCTTCCCTGGGCAACCTGTTCCAGTGCCTCACCAGCCTCATAGTGAAACATTTCTTCCTGAGAACTAATCTAAATTTCCCTTCTTCCAGTTTGAAGCCATTACCCCTCGTCCTATCACTACGTGCCCTTGTAAAAAGTCCCTCTCCAGCTTTCGTAGGCCGCCTTCAGACACTGGAAAGCTGCTATAAGGTCTTCCTGGAGCCTTCTCTTCTCCAGGCTAAACAACCCTGACTCTCTCAGCCTGTCAAATACTTAGAGTAATAGCTGGTATTTTTTTATGCTCAACTAAGTTACAGCTAGACTGGGTAGCTCTTTGCTGGCTTTCACACTTGGCTCTTTCTCAGGAAAAAAGTTTGCTGCGAGAGGTGAAAGAAGAGACTTGTACACAGCTGGGATGAACTTCGATCCACATTGGGGATGTAGGTGTAATACAGGAAGTATCAAGAGGAAAAAAGAGGCTAGGAGGAGACTGAGAGTACTCCAGGGTGCTCATTTTCTTGACTTCAGATGAGGGGAAGGGCCCAAAGGAGTTTTAGGCTCTGTGAACAAGGGGCTGAAGGTGTTCAGTAAAGTTTTGAGGAACTGGCTGTAGATCTCTGCCTCCTTCACCTCTGTCCTCACCACGGGTCCCAGTCCTCATCTGGCACTTCAGGCACCTCTTCCACTCTTTGTAGCCTAACAGGTAAAAAAGCTGTTTCTTCCTTGGTACCTCACAAAGGTGATTTGCATTGGAGCTGAGTATGCTCTAACTTAGCTTTAAAGGTTTTTTATATTTATCATTTTTACACTATGCAGTTTATTAATTACTCCTTTACTATATGAAGACAAATATGTGTGTTTTTTCAGATAGGCACAGCTCCTATATAACTATTTCATAACCTATGTTAGCTTGCAGTAGGTTCAATGCTGCCTCAGCTTCCTATGATTGATAGTGAGCCTTAAAAATAAACCACTCAGGTCTACCCAGTCTTGCTGTGAGGCTAATAAATAGTGACAAACGAGACCTATATTTTGCTTCTGCTCCTTGCTATCATCTGGGGAATAGTTGCACACCTTTCACTTTTTTCAAACAAAGGAAATATTTAAAGTTTTCCTGTTTGGTTGTCATTTTCCTTTAGGGTTAGCAGAAGTAAAATGGTACTTTCACATATTAGAAGTAACAAAACTGAACTAAATTAGCTGTTCTGCTAGAATAAGTGATATTTGAGTGAGCTTTATTACAAAGACAAGTGAACATACTTGTCTAAGAGGTGCTTCTAGTGTTGCAGGTGTTCTTGGGAGTCTACAAAGTACTGCACACCCAAAGATTTTGTGCTGCATTTTCACAAGCATTAACTTCATTTTCCTGATTTTTTTTTTCTTTTTTTAAGGTCAGTCTTTTTAATATCTCTGTGACGTAAAAAGTCAAAAGAACTAGTAAACAGTGATGAACGTAAAAGCTGTGAGCAGCATGGGGAAATCTGTGGCAGATTATCTTGCCATTATGTTTAGAAAAGATTGACATGGGTAGAGTCACATCATGAGTTTTTACAGTTAAGTAATCTGGATTTTATACTGAAATACCAGCAGATTGAACGTTTATGTTCTGTGGTATAAAAACCACAGCAGCTATTGCTGAGAACTGCTGAGGAAATAATATGTAAACTGTTAAAGACTGAGTAGTGATTAGAAGCTAGTCTGATTGTCTAACACAAGCAGAATGGGAGCAAAGCAAGTATTCCCTTGTATTCCAACACTGAGTACGGATTCAGTGGCTTCATTATTTAGCTTTTGATCAATAATTTATAATCAGTGCCTTGATTTCACTGATGACTTCAACATTATTGTGTGAGTTCTGATTTAAACTGTGTTATCAGATTCAAAATCTAGTTGTACTTCAGTGTGCTGAAAGTGTCTTATTTTTATTTTGCAAGTGTAATTCTTCATTAAAGCTTATTGGCTAAGGGGATTTTCATCCTTTAATCACAGTTTTGTAAATAGGCACACCTGAACATACTTAAACTGTGAAAGACTAGTGACAGGAAGACTATCCTATCAGTAGGATAGACTACAAACCTACAGATAAAACATAAAACCTTTTATCAGAGTTTTCCTGATAAAAGCAGTTTGTATTTTGTAATGGTAAATAATTTCACTTATAGGAGATTAGTAGACTGTAAACCTATATTGTTTTATTGCCCACTTGTCATAACTTTGAAAATAAGTTGATCTTCATCTGAATATCAGCCTCTCACTAGATTTCTATTAGTAAGTGTCCAGTAAGCTATAAGGACTGGGATGTCTCCTCAAGACAGTGGTAAAGCTCATCTTCATTGAATAAGAATTAAATCAGACCCTAGACACTTAATTAAAAACTAGCACAGCAGCAGTTGAAACAAATCTGGAAAGTTAGGTTTTTCAGGTTACATCAAGAGTGGCTAGGAGAAGAAAAGTTCTTCTGTAGTATGAAGATGGTAATAGTTATGTCGTCTTGCATTATTACTTCTGAAATTATTTTCCAGCTCTTTAATCACTATGAATCATGTCATTTTATGTTATTTTCCCCCCCTGAGCATTTATAAGAAAACCAATGTTAATATTCCATTTCTGTCAATAATGTTGCCAGATGCAGTACATACTGTAATATCAAGAGGGACAATTTACCAGTTATCCCATTAGGGTGCTTGGTTAAATAAAACAATGAAGAATCCAAAGCAGTGCTATGCACAATATTAATATACAAAAGATTTCAGGAACTGAAATTCATTCTAGTGAAGAAGGATGAGGTATATATATAGGTTTCTTTTCTTACGAAGTTGAGATAAATTTTTTTAATATGAAAGCCAGTGTTTAAGGCCAAAATATGCAAAAAAAAGTGACTTTACAGTAGAATAATTTTGAAAATGTAGAAGGGAGACCTGGGGATCCTGAACCACACAGAACTGTGACATTCGGAAGGCTGCTCAGCTGGCAGATGTAGCAGAGAGTATAACTAATTGTAGGATGCTGTTCAAGGCCAGCATGTATAGTTTATTGTTCTAATTCAAATATGAATGATCCTTATTCAATATTGTAACTCCAAGAAGTCACGTTTTCATGCACTGGCAAATAAGAGACATGCTGTGCTGTTTCCATAGTGATTCTGTTCTATGATGAAGTGAAGATGTCTTACAGTTCTTTGAAGTATCTCTAGCTTCAAGGGGAGGCTGAAACAAAATACTTTTCCAGAGATGCTGTGGTTTCATGCTGACTGTAGGGCACAGGAGCCCTTTGCAGCTGTGATATACAGTTGTGTAATCCAGCTATGCCCAAACTGTATTGCACTGAAACCCGTACGTGCACCATTTTCCATTATGTCTTACTTTTGGGGAGGGGCACATGATCAGAAGGGGGCTGGGCAGGTTTGAATGATCAGAAGACCAGCGCTTCAGGTGCTCTGCAGAAGCCCTGCAGCACAGCGGTGAACTCTGCTGGCTACCCACGCTGAATTACAGGGTTGTGTCACGTATCATGTAGTGTGGATTTAACGCCACATTTATTTTAACTAATTTAGTTGAATCTAACTGATAAATCTTGCAACTTACGTTGATAATGCACCATAAAACACCCACGTCAGCCCAGTCTTTAAACATGTGCTTAACTTTGCAGCCTTGTGATTAAGGTTGTGGACTGGGACACTGAAGAGCTGGGTTCAGTTCCTGCTCTAGTACAGTCATCCAGTGGGATACAGGGTAAGTCACTTAGGCCCCAATTTTTTTGAGCTGTTTAGGCTTGTCTCTGCTCAGCTGTGCAACACCTGTCTAATTAACACCTCAGCTATCATTTACAGTAGTGTTACACTATTTAAAAAACCATGTGCTGTTGGCTTTCAGTTCGTTGTACGACCAAAGTTTTAAAGATAGCGATGCCAAAGCTTCTCATTTGCAATGTGAATTTACAGTATACTTCTGCCTCACAGAATTTTTGAGGGAAAGCTGATGACAAATCAAGGGTATTTAATGATATTATTTGTCTTACGTATTCTTAAGACAGGTAGTCCCCCTCATTTTGGAATGTGGTTGTTACTCTTCCTCAGTTTTCCTCATGTTTATTTCCTTCTGTCTCTGTTGTCTCTCTTTTCATAGTAGAAAGTAAGTCCTTTTACATTCTTTACTGAATGGGAACATAGCTGCTACCTCAGTAGAAGTAATACTTAAGTAGATGGTCTATACCGTGCTGAAATGGGTAGGTGGACCATCATGTTTGGCTCTATGAGGGAGCATTGTAACGTCAAAACCAGAACATTGTTCAGAGCCTTGCATAGACTTTGACCAAATGCTGCTCAAGCAATGTCATTGCATATCATATTACCATGTCATGAAAATAAAACATAAGGAGCTATTTCACTGCTAACAGCAGCCTATAGACTGTCAGGTAAATAAGATCAATATTCTTTGTCTGGGCCATCAGTAGTTTTTCTCAGATTTACTTTCCTCTGTATTTTTTCCTACTTTTCTTAGACTCAAGACTGTAGTTACTCCATGCTTAGGAACTTTGTAAGGTCTTTATAATGGAAGGTGATGTCAAATTTGTGTGTATTTCATGGAGAGCAAAATAACAAGTGGACCTAAATGGGAGTGGATGGTACCAAAAAATCTGAGGCCTCCTGCACGTCTTAGGAAAGTTTAACTTTTCTAAAATAAACCATATTCCATGAGATAAACTATCTACCAAGGATACGCAAATGTCAGTGTGTTTTGATAGACTGCTAAAAAAGCCCTAGAAAGTTGACGCTGGATGAAGAAACTTAAAGTAGGACTTCGCTGGACTTGAGGATAAATCCTAAATTGGTTTCTGAACGTTGTTCAGCTTCTCGCCCATCACAGAGATGACTACTAGCCTGATTATACAACTTAATAGCTCTGAGTCTAAGCTTCTGAGGTCTTTAGATCTTTGCTTTGTAGCTTGCTCTGACATGCCGCAGTCTGCATCTCTCAAGTGGTTTTCTTTAGCCTTACAGTGGTTGCAATCAAAAGTCGTAAGCCCTTTGAGTTAGGTAGACCAGCACAGTACTCTATATTGCAGCATAAGAGCCACCCATTTGAAAATTAGGTGCCACACTGCTAATTGCTGATGCCTAAATGTTTTCTTAGCTCTAGTCCTAAATAATCTGCAACAGCAAGGAGGAAGTTAGGCTCTGAACTTGTCAGTGCACTTAGTGTGTGGATATATTTGCTTGCAGTTAGTTTTACTGAAATAAATGGAGATACATCCTGAAGTTAAAATTGTATATGACCATGTCCTGGGAATAAGACCTTACAAAAAGGAATTGTTTTATATAGACATGTCTAACAGTGAAGTAACAGTTACATTTTCAAATATGTCTTTAAGGAGAGTTTGTGAGTACTGCAAGATCTGGATCTGCAATATTCCATTTCATTTCCACCTCATGTCTCTAGTCTCTGTCTGGAGCCTGGTAGATAAGAACTGATAGAGTTTTCTTGCTTAGCTGGATAGAATCGTTATTCTGTACATTGTGAAATCTCCTTTCTGAGTATCTGAGGTGCGCATGGAGAAATCAACCGGATGGTCTTCTGCAACCGTTTAGGATCAGATGAAATTCTGAATGTTGTATGCACAGTATGTTCTGTATTTCCTTTATAAATTCAATCTTGCAGCTTTGTTACAAGTAAAGGTGTAGAGTTTTTTAAGAAATGTTGATTCAGTTCCTGCTTGCATCACTGTATCTCTAAAAAGTTTGATCAAATGCCCAAAATTTCACACAACCAAACAACTAGTTTAGGTAATAGCTCACTTCCAGTAAGATTTACCTCAAAATGTTACAGTGGTTTAGAAATTCCGTGTGTCTGGGCTTTTCATATCTTATGAGATATATGGCCACGAGTCAGGTAAAATTAGTCTTTCCATGTGTTCAGAAAAGCTTTGCAGTGAATGACAGTAATTCAACTCAAAGCTATTAGAAGGTTTCACATCTGTTGTGTCAAGTTCCGACTTTCTCCCTCTCACTCTGATTTATACTTTGTTCCTTTCATAGGTGCCTATCTTGTGCCATACTTAATCTTGCTACTGATAATAGGGATTCCACTGTTTTTCTTGGAGCTTGCTGTGGGGCAGAGGATCCGCCGAGGGAGTATTGGTGTGTGGAATTACATCAGCCCCAAACTTGGAGGAATTGGATTTGCAAGCTGCGTAGTAAGTTTTTAACATTGATCGTGTGGTTTACTTTCAGTCTGTATGATTTAGACTTACTGTTTTGCTGCAGGAAAAGGCCACTGATTTGTAGCTGGGCTTCAAGGTCGGTTGACAAGGTTTTGAAAGATCTTAAAACTTAAATCAGCACATGAAAAAATATTAATACAGATGTGTCTGTAAAACCAGTCAAATTGTATTTTGTGATTCTTTTGAAATTAGGAACTAGGCAAAAGAGTAGTCTTCTGGAGAAAAAAAGCCTGTAAAGATATAGGTGTTACCTGATAAATACAGAGAAAAGTGAAAATTTCGAAAATGTCAGGTACTTTATGGGGCAAGCTGTTCGGTTCTTATTCTGGCTTATTTTAGTTAAAATTAGGTTCAATGGCTTATGTGCAGAAATATGCAGAAGTTCAATAGGGATTTTTTTTCTTTTTAAAATGGAATTAATAAATGTAACTTTTTTGATATATCTCTTCTTTTTTATAGGTGTGTTTCTTTGTGGCGTTGTACTACAATGTTATTATTGGATGGAGTCTCTTTTACTTTTCCCAGTCTTTTCAGCATCCGTTACCATGGGACCAGTGTCCTTTAGTTAAAAATTCATCTCATACCTGTAAGTCTATATTAATGTTATTAAAAAAATCATACAAATTATAACAAATTCAACATTTTCAAACAAAAAGGAGAAAAAAATACAATTCCAAGAGATATTTGTGGGGAAAAAGTGTCATATACAAAGCTGGTTTTGCATCTCAATAAGATGTGACATTATATACTTGGAAAAATTACAACAAAGAAACCTAATCTAAGATAAATATACTATATTTGGAAAGCAACATCATTGTCAACAGCATTTTAATTCAACAGCATGAGTAACGAAATTAGGAGAGTGCTATTTAGTGTGTTGCAGGAAAAAAAAAGAATTTCTGATGACTTTTTTTTCTGATTTTAATACTGCTTTTTATGCTTTCTTGGTGAAAAACAAAGGTGGAAGAAGGATATTTCTACATTTCAATTAGTAGGATACTTCCTGGCGACAAAGCAAAAAGTGTTGCAGTACTAATAAAGCAGAAAATGGAAAATTGTAAACATCAATGAAATGTATGTGATAAAAGCATTGTTTGCTTTGTAAACCAATAGGAATTAGATAACTGGTCATTGGTTTGTTGCTATAATGAATTGGTCTCAAATAGACATATTATACAACAACATTAAAAGTTCTTTATCCCTTCGTTTTGGTGATCTCGTAATAGTTACACACTTTGCATTATTCTTGGTCTTGAAATAGGAAATACTTCTTTTCATTTCTTTTTATTTCAGATTTTAAATTTTCTTTAATTACTCGTTGTGTTTTTTTACCCCTTTAATAAAGAACATAACCAGAAACATTTGAAAAGTTGTACAGCATTTTTATGGTGTCTTTGCCAGGGTTGCTTGCTTCAGTTGTTTGAAATAATCAGTATATGTGAATGTTGGCACATAGCCAAATTGAGTGTATTTCACAAGCTATTGTCCGTTGATTGAGCCACAGTGTTTGTCTGTTTACGCACTCTTATCCTGCCTAACTATTAAGATATAGTGCATCAGCTTAATTTAGGCAGAGGTCATCTGAACTAAGCTTAAACACGGAAAAGTATTATATTTGATAACACCCTATCATTTTTGACAGTTTGTTTCAGTGAAGATCTGATGCCTGTGTTATGTTTCTTAAAATTAGTATATTTTTTTCCTTTTCATTAATCAACCTTGACTGAGGACTTAGTTTAGAGATATGATTGATTTTCAGATACAAATAATTTATTAGACCATTAAGTAAATATTTTCGTTGAAGAATTATTTCTATTTGTATGTGTTATATGTCTAGATACACACAATTTCTTAAACTGTTCGGTAATATGAGTAAAGCAGAGTTACACCATAATCAAAAAATCACTTATGAATACATATAGCAACTTCCGTTTAACATAGCTGTGTAGGAGCCATTTTTTCATTTTCTTATCAATTTGGTATCATTATGTTATTATTCTATTGTTTTTAGTAGTAATTAAGTGCCTGTTGATTTGAGTGTCGTATCAAAGCAGACACAATTGATAATTTTTTTTCCGTATATTTTCAAAATTGTGTTCAATTTCAGAGGGATACTTTTCATACTATATAAGTCACAGTATCATCTGTAGGTAATCTAATCTTATGTGTGATAAATGGAACGTATGCCTTCATCTAGGCCTGCCTACTATTTAGTACTTAAGCGAAAAATAAATTCTGCCTAGGACTCAGGTTGACCATGTGCAGAGGAATACATTATCCCAAAAGGGTGTTTTAGAAAGATAAACCCAGAACCTTTCACCGATAGCAGTCGCTTTTTCTTTTAGAGAATGTCTTAAGACTCTTTGTGAGTTTAGTGTCTCAGTAAATGATGATGGCACAATTACAAATATTGAGAATTGGTAGAACATGGTTATGAAATGTTGGGAAAATACTTCTGTCCTGAACCCATTCTTTACTTGCTAACATCTCTTGACAGTTGTGGAACCAGAGTGTGAAAAAAGTTCTGCAACCACTTACTACTGGTACAGAGAAGCGCTGAATATTTCCAGCTCTCTGTCGGAGAGCGGGGGTTTAAATTGGAAGATGACTATCTGCTTGCTGGCTGCCTGGGTCATGGTATGCCTAGCCATGATCAAAGGCATTCAGTCTTCAGGCAAAGTGAGTATAGTGATCACCTAAATGATGGTGTTCTACTTCGAAACGTTTCACGACATTTTTCTTCACCACGCTGTTTACTCGCTCATGAAGTCTGTAGGAGGAGGTTAGGAGCTGTCACTCACCCCAATATTTGTATAATCTCGAGTAGAGGAATGTTAGTAGTTAAGCATTAAAAAAAATTGTAGTAGTTTTAGTGGAAATTATAGTAATTTAGTGGGAATTGAGATCCGAAGAAGAATCATTTCTGTTCTCATCAACGTAACTGTTGCAAGTAACTGTACCTCAGCTTTGTTGTGCAGCATGTCTGTGTGTTTCTGAACGTCTAAGGAATTAGGTTTCCATGTATACTCACGGTATGATTGCAGTGCACCCAGGTCCTCAAAATCCCTTGCCACTTTTTCTTTTATTGCTACTGTCATTGGTATCCATACTTCTGTCATTAACACAGCTGCTTGTCAGGATTCTGGATTGTTTCTTTTGGCTAATGACTAATCATCCCCCTTTGCATCTGAGTATGTCACCTTGTCTTCTTTCCTTTCCATGCAGCCAGCTGGATTGGCTAGTGAATGATACGCAAGCTCTGTTGATCTCGGTGGGATTTTTCAGATGAAAAATTATCTGTTCTAATAGCAAAATTCTGTGCTGTTAAAAAGTTTGGCACTGAGGTGGAAATTTCTGTGACATCTTTAGTGTATTTCAGTTAAAGAAACAACTAGCAAGTTTAGCAAGACAATCATTTTACTGAACTTTAAAGTACAGAATAGTACTTTTCAGTGATGGAGAATAAAAGATGGTATTTGATTACTAATTTTCTTTGTTTTGGCAGTAAACATTACCTAGTGATTTGAATCCATTGGTTATGTACTTCCCATTGACTCTTGTCTTCTCTCCTTCTGAAGACAGGCTGAGTTTCTATTCATGCTGCATATCTTTACCATGCTATGTACTTGAATCAAAGTGCATTTGTAAAGTGAAGCATTTTGAAAACAATCTACTTCTCTCCTTGCCATCATCTCATTGATTTCATACTGAATTTCCCTGGAAGCTCAGCGGTTTGTTAGCCAACGCAATGGCAATTGTATTGTTCTAGTACAGTATGGAATTTATTTTACAGTCATGTGGTTTTGCTTTCTTCTGCAGAGACAAGCGGAATGGGAAGTGGGGAAGTGTTCTGTGTATTTCTTAGAGCATATGATTATCAATTCAGTCATATACCCAAAAGATACTGAGTCGCGAATGAACCTATTGAAAATAAAGTCCATAGATGTCACGTTAAATTTCTTCTTAATGTTTTTCAGATCATGTATTTTAGTTCCCTTTTTCCTTATGTGGTACTTTTATGCTTTCTGATCAGAGGACTGCTCCTTAATGGGTCAGTGGATGGAATTCGTCACATGTTCACACCTAAGGTATGTGCTTAGTTTCCGTCTGCAGTGTATTAAAGTTTCAGTGGCAATTTGACCATTTATGAATGCTCTCATTTAAGCTTATTGTCTTCATAGAACATTTGGCCATATTTCTGTTTGGTTAAATTGCAAAGTTGTTGTTGACCTCGGGCACAATATCCAAGCCTTAAGGTCCGAAGGCTCTAAGTGTTCCAAGGGTCTGTGTAGAGTTATCTCCCTTAGGTGAAGGGTTCCCAGAGTTTGATGCCTTTACAAAGTGAAAAAACTGAAAGTGCTATTTACAGGATTCAGGATGTTTAGGAAGCTACAAATACTGAGAACAGAAGGGAATCCTAAATCTTGCCATTCTCTAGGACTGAAATGCCTAGTTCTGGGATGTCACAGTGAAATGCCTTACTTTGAACGCTGTCAGGGCTTTACATAATTAACTTGTCCCTTTTGAAAGAGGACAAATTTGTTCCTTTTTAGAAATAAAGTAATGCTGTTTGCATAGTAGCCCAAAGTACAGGAAACCTGTCTTTACTATTAAAGTAGTGTGAGTACTCACCTCTCAGCTTTCCTTACCACGTTTCTTATGGTTGTCATGCCAAGATAGCAGCAGGTCTAAGCATACGGTTTTTACTGTCAGGATTTTTACTGGGAATGTGTCTTACAGAACTTTAGATTTTATAACTGCAGAGGTGAGGAAGGATGTTACGAATCATTGTTTAGCCTGAAGATCTAAATTCTACCCACACCCATCTCAAATGCTTGTACCGGTATCTGTACTACAGGAACAGCATGTTCGAGTAGTCAGAGCCGTACTCAGGAATGCGTGATGCTGGGCTTCATATGCTATTAGGAAATGGACTTTCCAACAAGTCCATTTCACAGTACAGCTGAGCAGAACAGGACTGATGTTTCAAAAATGAAAGCCAAATAAGAAGATGATTAAAATCAATGCACGTAGTGGCTAAAGCCAGGTGACAGGGTGTTGTCAGTTGTTTTGATTCCAGGTGTTTTGAGTCTGTGGAGAGCTGTCATCCTATAAAAATGACCTTTGTTAGCTATCACATTGTTATTTCTTGCATTGTGTGCAAGTCGTGCTCCACTTCACACGCTGTCACTGCTTTAGAGAGTCGTGGTTCTGCAGGAACTTGCAGGCTGCTCAGGCAAATCTGGGAAATCTGAGGAGCACAGAAATGTAATGCTTGCTGGTGAAGAGGAAGTCTATAGCAGAGGTGGAATACAGACCTCCTGAAGTTATAATTTGGTTTCTTAGCCACAGAGTTAATATGTTCTTTAACTAGAGAAGTACCACTAGAGACTGGGGGAAAGTAAACACTGAAAACTGCCCTTGAATACCAAGACCTTTTCACTATTTAATCTTTCATGAGTTAGACCTAAAATAAGTTGCAGGTGATGCTTACTTTGTAGTTATGTTTTAACTTAATTATACAGTTGTTTTAAGTGTTCAGATAAATGGTCTTGAAAGAAAAATGGTTTTTAATTTCTTCTGCTGGTTTCCAGTTCTGTATCTCAAAATTTAAGTTGTGGTTTAAATTTGAGGTTAGGAGGCCTGTATGTCACATACAGTGTAGGTGAAAATAAACCTTCAAAAGTATTTTCATTATAATCTCTGATTGATTCTGTACTTGAGCACTAATTTGGACTGTAGGTTTGTGTGAAACTACCTGAAGGAATTCAGACTGCCCCACTTGTTGTTTCCATTCACTCCATTGTGCTAACAGTTTAGTTGGACAAGCAGCCTGTAAAAAGGACTGCTAAACTGATCTAGGTTGAAAATGATCCAGGTAGATAGACATGAAAGGGGAGGGGGAATCATCTTTTCAGCCTCGATTAGTTCAGCAAACGACCACGTTTTGACCACAGATGATCACAACACATTCCCACAGAAAACCTGTGTCAGCACAGCAGAGGACTGGCACACATTGGTGCAGGTGTGAGAGCACAGGGCTGATGAAGGAGAGAATTTCTCTGTTTGGCGTGGTGGATGAACAAAGCAGAAATTCTAAATAATAACCTCGATGAAAAGTCTGAAGAAAGGTGTAGGAAAAGCCCGCTGTAGTCAGCTACTGAAGTGAAACTATAGGACTGTATTAAATACACATTATTAAATACCTTATTAAATAGGTTAAATACAGAGCCCCCAAAATTTCACATAAAATATCTTGTAATAGCAAATCAGTTACAAGTTTATTTTGAAATGCTAGGCAATGTGTATCTGAGAACGTACTACCTTTGATATTACCAAATGGTATATTGCAGAAAGAGAAGTGTTTCGAAACTTAAACCATTTACAGCTTTGGTAAAATTAAGACTATTCCTCGAGCTCCCTCTAGTGGAAAAGCTCTAGCGTAACTGTGTGATACAGGCAGATTCAACTACGTGCAGTAGCTACTTGTGCATTGTATTTATAACAAAAGTTGTAAGTCAGGAACAAGTTTATTATCATAAGCATTTTTTTCAAATATATTGTATTTTAGCTATATAAAAAATGAACAAAGAAGGTATCTGCTACCTATCTATAATAAATATTATACTTCTATAGGAAACTGGAAAATTTTTCGAAATGTTATCGTAACAATTGCAGATTTTTTTTTCCTCAGAGTAAGACAGTCATTCTAATGATGCTGGCATCTATGCTGGTGCTTTTTGGGTTTACTGTTTTTGATAAGCTTAGGGTTTAAAAAAAAAAAAATAATCACATGCACAGATGTAAGGTCTTTCACTGTTAAATGAATGGAGACCCTGAATCAACCTGAGAACAATCTAATGTTTAAATCTCACATGTACTTCTTTTTTATGATTCAGTATCTAGAAGAATCTGAGATAGAAAGATGATGACTCATAACTTTGTAACAAAGATATTTCTGGAAGTATGGTCATCTGAGCAATACAGTTCAATTTTTTGATAAAAGGCTTAGTTGTCCCTCAAATACATGACCCATTTAACTTAGGGTAAGTTCAAGGCATCTGGCTTAAGGGAGATTTGACTCGTGGACTATACAGACTGTGGTGGCTAGCGTTTATTTCATATGTTGTATTTTGCTTTACATATATTTGCATGTAATAGAATTCCATATCAGCATGTGTATCTCATAGTCACTTTTTTTTTTTAAAAGGTAGCAACAAAGCAATTTTCAGCATACTTACTGCTTTTGTAAGAGGATTGATCGTACCAAAATACATCTTAATTCTCATAACTGTCAATACATACACTGTAAAAAAAAAAAAGACAGTAAATACTGTTAAAAAAAAAAAAGAGTAAAAGATAGATGTTCTGTCTTATTTCTCAGTTTAACTAGCTACTATTTAAATTATCCTATAGGTCCAGTAGTGTCTTATTGTTGGGAACATACTGTATAGCATATTTCTCTTTAAGGATTATAGCATATAAAATAAATAGAAATTCTGGCCCATAAGTTCGCACAACTTCAGGTGTCACATTCAGCTTTCATTTTATCCTAATGAAAATATATGTGTAGTGGTGTATTAGCATTTTATGATGTAGGTTGTCGTCCTGTTTTTTTTTTTCTGTTGTCTTTTCATATAATAGAAATGCATTTTATAGCTGACATATATTATATCTAATTTCAAACAGCTTGAAATAATGCTGGAGCCCAAGGTCTGGAGAGAAGCTGCTACTCAGGTGTTCTTTGCCTTAGGGCTTGGATTTGGTGGAGTCATTGCCTTTTCAAGCTACAACAAGAGAGACAACAACTGCCATTTTGATGCTGTACTGGTGTCCTTCATCAATTTTTTCACTTCTGTGCTGGCAACTTTGGTGGTGTTTGCAGTTCTGGGCTTCAAAGCCAATATCATAAATGAAAAATGTGTTATCCAGTATGAATATCCATTTCTTTTTTTATTATTTTTATGGTATATTTTATTTATGAATTAACATAGATCATTGAGTTTGATTTCTCTGTTTTATTGTGTTTTACAGAAATTCAGAGAAGATTTTAAAACTTTTGAAAATAGGTAATCTGAGCCAGGATATGATCCCACATCATATCAATTTCTCAAGCATTACAGCAGAAGATTACAATTTAGTTTATGACATTATTCAGAAAGTTAAAGAAGAAGAGTTTGATTCTCTCGGTCTGAAATCTTGTCAAATTGAAGATGAACTTAACAAGGTGAGAGTAATAAGTAAGTCTTAAATACAGAGTCTATGAACGGATGAATATTTGTAAGCCTGAAATAAACTGTTACGTATGCTTACACATAGTATCAGTACAGTGTACCCATGAGCAGTGCACCTATGGACATCCATATGAAAACATGGTTCTGTGCAGAGTCGCATTCTGGCTCACCCAAGGACCTTTGGGTCTGAAGTCTCAATATAGTCTTCAGTGATTTATAATACATTTTGATCATTATATCGCTCTCCTCAGGAGGTTTTGGAGTTCTGTTTTTTAGAAGAGTTAAGCATGAGAATTTTTCTGAAGACTAAACAGAGGTGTACCTATTCGACATCTCAAACGGATGTCTTCTAATGTTAAGATACAATTATTAAATATAAATACTACTTCACTAGAAAGTAAAAAAGTTATTCTTTACTTATTATATAATTGCTTTATGAATATCATCCTATTTTGAAACCTTTACAGTAAGCCAGATCTTTAAAAGAATAGATATTTTTCTAGCTTTTTCAGAGGAACTTCCAGTTTTAAACACTGACCTCTATGTGGTTGCACCAGTATCTGAAGCTGCAATGTCAAATTGGTGACCTAGACATTAAAAGTTCCTATACTAGTCCTGCCATTTAAATTTGAAACAAATAGATATAGAAATTAAGTCTTTTTTGTACTTACTGGAGAGAACAGAGTGTCTTTCGTAGCAGTCCTGTATAATAGCTTTCCAGAAAAAGTATCAATGAAAGAGAGGAAGAAGTGTGTTGTTAATATCAGTCAACTTACAGGTTCTCACCCAAATCCAGTGTAGGTTTGGAAGACGCACATATTAGATAGCAGCTTCCCACTCTAACTTCAAGATTTAATCAATGACATTGCATGAACACGAAGTCAGACTCTCACACTAGAAAAAAAATACTGTCCATAAATAATAATGTGGATTTTTTCTCACTGGCAGGCAGTTCAAGGAACTGGTTTAGCTTTTATTGCCTTTACAGAAGCAATGACCCACTTCCCTGCTTCTCCCTTCTGGTCAGTCATGTTCTTCCTCATGTTGGTAAATTTGGGACTTGGAAGTATGTTTGGAACCATTGAAGGCATCATCACACCCATTGTCGATACCTTCAAAGTCAGGAAAGAAATTCTTACTGGTGAGTTGCACAAACTTTCTTTCTCACTAGAGCACTAAGCTAAAAGTTTTTTTGAGAGTACGAAGTCTTATTTTTTAACATGAAAGTTTTCAGTGCTGACATTTTACAGAGCAGTAAATCACTGTATTCCAGGCTGTACTTCCATGCATAGGCACATTAATATCTGCAAGTAAAACCTTTTCCTGAATGCTGAAAAGAGCAGGAACATCCTAGAACTTAAATTTTAATGCAGGATTTATGTTACAAGTTTCTATATGGTCAGTCCTTCTGAGCTCTTCCAGAATACTTTCTATTCCAGTCTGTGTCACATACCAGGGAAACAAAGGAAAAGGAAAGAATGCAAGTACATTGCAAATTACTACAAATTATTCTTAAGTAGGCCAAATGAAATCTTGATTTATGATTAAGTGTTTTTTGTGTTAAAAATCAGTACAGTTACTCTCTAGAGAAACATGTTTTTCCCTGTTGAGTGTGGAAAGGGTCTTAAACAAGATGTCTAGTCTCTTTTTTATTTATTTAAATGCCCAAAGTTATTTGAGGTGTAGCCTGTTCATGTAGCTCTGGTGGTCTTGTAGCAATTTCTCTTTTTCAGATGCAACATCAGCATAAAATGTGAAAGTTAGGTTTCTGAAAATCTTCAGGACAGCTACAAGGGATTTGATGTGTTACACACAAATTTGGATTTCATTTCAATACCTGTGACAGAGGGGATAGAAAATAAAAAAATACATAAGCTACTTTAACATTTTCTAACTCTATGAAGGAAGTAATAATATATTTTGTAAGAGTTAACCCCTGATGTAGCAGACCACTGCTCTTTTTTGACTGCTCTCCTTACTTTACTTAGGTAATAAGTAGTATTTAACAGAAAACTTTTTTTTTTTTGCTTTGCTAGATCTAAAACTTAAAGATCATAAAGATAAATCAACTGGTTTTTCAGAAGTCCTAACCTATTGAGCACTTGTTTGCTTGTTTGTTTTTAATCAGCTCTTAAATTCTTACTGAATAACCAGTGAGACATTTAGAAATTAGCTTTTCTTCCGAAGTATGTCTGCAAATACTATGATATATAGTCATTAGTCTGGAGTAATGGAGCATTTTACAGCAATTTCTTGTTATTGCGTTTGAAAAAAAAACCCAACCAACTATTACAATGAAGGAATATTCAAGAACTGCTTTTCTCTGGTAATTTTTTTGAGTGCTATGCATGCATCATTTTTGCTAAACTCAGTTGTACCAGAAGAATTACAGCTTGATGTGGTGTTTTTAGAATTAACTTATAAAATTGAAATGCCTGGGTTATCCTTTATGCAATACTGGTGGGATTTAACAAGGATTATGCCTGCACTAGAGTTTGTGCTTAAAAACCACAAATCTGCAATTTTTACAGAAGTGTGAGCACATTTGCAACTTTTTGCACTACGGTTCCAGTTCAGTCCCTCTTGAGTTCAGGGAAACCAATTCATATGCTTAAAGTTATTTTGTGTTCAAGTATTGTGCCAAGTTATGGTGAGTATACCTACCAGAGCCTTAGTTTACAGCTAAAGATGTGTCTTTTTTGGGTGTAATGGTAAGACACGATGGGAGAATATAAGAATAACAAGGATTTCTAAATTCATATACACACTGTTCTAGTGGCCTAATTCTTTTCTCAGGGTCAGTAACAGAACTCAGTGTGAAAAATGAGACTTGGGTCGTAGAATCATCTAGGTTGGAAAAGACCCTTAAGATCATCTAGTCCAACCATTGACCCTACTCTACCAGGTTTGCCACTAAACCATGTCTCCAAGCACCACATCTACACGACTTTTAAACACCTCTAGGGGTGGTGACTCAACCACCTCCCTGGGCAGCCTGTTCCAATGTTTGATGACTCTTTCAGTGACAAATTTTTTCCTCATGTCCAGCCTAAACCTCCCCTGGTACAACTTGAACCCGTTTCCTCTTGTCCTATTGCTAGTTACTTCAGAGAAGAGATCAGCATCGATCTCCCTACAACCTCCTTTCAGGTAGTTGTAGAGAGCAATAAGGTCTCCCCTCAACCTTCTCTTCTCCAGACTAAACAATGCTAATTCCTTCAGCCACTCCTCATAAGACATGTTCTCCAAATCCCTCACCAGCTTTGTTGCCCTTCTCTGGACACGCTCCAGCACCTCAATGTCCCTCCTAGACTGTGGCACCCAAAACTGAACACAGTACTCAAACTACGGCCTCACCAGTGCTGAGTACGGGGGCACGATCACTACCCTACTCTTGCTGGCCGCACTAGTCGAGGAGATTTAATGTGTGTTCTTTTGGATTTGTCGTCTTGTGTTAGGAGTTCACAGTGATTTGTAATGATCTCTTTAATTCTATTTTTCTATTCTCTGAAAGTCATTATAACAACAGTTACTACAAAGTTGAAAAAAGTGATTGGTCTTATACCACAGTATTTTAAAAAATGTCATTGTCTTCCTTTCACTACTTTAAACAATACTAATTGATTATCTGGGATTTTTGCAATGGGTATATTCTGTAAGGATATTTTATACTTTGATTAATTTCACCTAATTTTAGACTGCTTAGTTGTATCCTCGGCATAAGTTCTCAGTGGGGGGAGGTGGAGAGGAGGGGCACTTCAAGTGGGACAATCAGTCTTACTGATGTTCAACCTAAAATTGATTTCACAGTTTATTGAAATTTGACTTATTTTATGGCTACTTAAGCATTCAATCCTATTCTTGATGAATTTAGTAGGAAAAAATAACATTGAGATTCATTATGCAGGATCAAGCATTCAAGAAATGTATTTCGGGTTGTCCTTAAACAAAAGAAAGAGCAGAAATGTTGTTGCTTAGTGCACAGATACATTTAGGTAGATCCTAATGGAAGTTCATGCTGTGGATTATTTAGGGAAAGCCTTTTTATTTTTCAGAATCATAGTCTGAAACTTTGGTCCTTTTCACTTCTAAATTCCAAAAAGTGATCTAGTGACCAAGTAACAGGATGTATGATGTTTAGCTTACCAGTTCTGTTTATTTTAGCCTTGCATTCACGTTAAGTTAAAAGTTTAATGAGAAATAGTCACTTGTTTAATCAGGACTGCTGTAATATGGCAATTCCAGTAATTACTTCTAATTTCATAACTTTTATGTAGGGAATAAGTAGGATTCCTAATGTTCTTAAAATTGAGACACCCCCCCCCAAAAAAAAAAAAAGGAAAATGTTATCAACTTTGATTACATGAAATAATGTGTTAAAGTGTATCTATGCTGTTTCGAACTCTCTTTATTTCCTTTTTTGTCTCTGGAACTTTGTTCTAATTACAGCTTACGTTTCTGTCCTTTATTCCAGTGATCTGCTGCTTGGTAGCATTTTTCATTGGACTGATCTTTGTGCAGCGCTCTGGAAATTATTTTGTGACGATGTTTGATGACTACTCAGCTACTCTGCCCCTGCTTATTGTGGTCATTTTGGAGAACATTGCAGTCACCCGAATTTATGGAATAGACAAGTAGGTGAAGGAAATGTATTTCCCCGCCCATATCAACAGTGTTCATTACAATATTTATTACTGTTTTAATTATATTGCGCGAAGTATTCGTGATGATACACATAAATACAAGTAAGTAGAAAGTGGGTCAATCTGGACATGAATCTAGGTTGTTTTTAAGAACAGGTTTGGAGCAAGATATGCTGCATCAGGATAGTGTGGTGAAACCCAAAGAGCAATTGCAACAGAACCAAAGAGGAGAATGCAGTAAAAGAGGCAAAATTAGAGAGTGAGAAAGCAGCCTGGATATGCAAGTACAATGAAATTATATAGAAATAAGGCAAAAGAGAAAGACTTCAAGAAGTAATAACCATGGTCTAAGCAGCAGATGAGGGATGAGTATTCTGAACGGATCTGCAGTATTCAAGGCAGCCTGAGAGGAGGACCAAAGCAAACTCTTAATGACAGTAAGAGTAAGACAGTTTCAGTTTATGAGCTAGATTTAGTTTGGGGTATTGTAGCAATTAATTGTTCTTTGTATTAGTTGTGAGAGAGGAAAGAGAGGAAATGATAGCAAAGAACAGGGTCAAAACTTACTTGGAAGCAGCACTGTTGACAATGAAGCTAAGTGACCTATCGGTGATGACTGAAAAGACCATGAAGTCCCTCTAATTTTTTTACGTCTTATGAGAGAAATCACCAGAATGTGTTTTAAGGAATAGAAGAGCTTGTATTAAAAATAACTCATGCCATCCACAGATAAAACAGAGTATGCTATACTAACATGTTGAAGTAATTTAAACATCTGTGATTCCTTTGCATGTACAAAGGGTGACATAGAATGGGTGGTTTTTCATTTGACTTTTCACTTGTTCAGTCTGAGTAATCAGCCAGTCCCTCGCCATAAAGAAATAAAACTATAATAAGAAAATTTAATATTATGGTTTCCAGACATTGTTTCTGGTCTACGCAAGTAGTGCCTGGTCTACTTACTCATTAAAGAAGAATTCCCACTTGGGCCACATGTATAATCATATAATTGATCACATAGACATGAAAACACCATGTAGATGTTTCTACACATGCAAATAAAAGATGGAACAGATGACTTGGGTATCAGGTTGGTAATGTCCAATCAGTTAGAGTTCCACTGTGAAGGGAGGTAGACATGCCAAAAGTCAGCAAGTTACCTGTGAGGAAGTTGGTGTTTAGGAATAACTGAAAATATGGTAATACTTTGCTTCTGAATCGGAGTGCCGTTGATTCATGTTTTCAGAAGGGGTTCTGACAGGATATAGTGAAAAGTTAACAGCCAAATTTCTCATTCATAACAGCCACCTGAACCTCCCTCTGGAGTATTCCTAATATTTCATCTGATGTATATTTCTCCAGAATATTCTTCTTAGGAACCTAGCATTCTTATTTGCAAAAACTGCCAGAATCAACAACCTCAGGTCACCAAGGGGTCATAGTCACAGATGAAGATCCATGTATATGTCTCATTAGACCCATTAGCTTTGATCAGATAGATAGAAAAAATACTCCATTGCATCCAAAGGGATTACAGCCAAAGGATAGAAAAAATGGCAACATGTGAATCCCTGTAGTCAAGAAGGAAAACCTGCTATGCTGGAATCCAGGCTAAAGGAGCTTGGTAGCTTTTAAAAGAGGATAAGTAGGATGGAGATGATGAAAGACTTTGAAGTGAAAATAATAGATTTATGTTTAGCTGGATGAAGAACTGGAGATCCCAGAAAGAAAAGGCTATCTATAGAGGGCACAAACTGTTTGTAAATTCAACTTCTTTTTAACGATGTGTTTCATTGCAGTGTAAACGAAGGATAGAATACCCCAAACCATACAGTTCAAAAATTTTTTGATAGTTTATATGACAGTAGCTTCACATGTGTAAAAGCTTTGAAAACATATTTATTGCTATAAGAGCTTTTTTGAGACACATTTCAAAAGGAAGTGAGATCACAAGGGAATTAAAACAGAATTGGTGCTTGTGCACACCCCGAAAGAATTAACTCTAAAAATATTCTCTCTTTTTCTCCTGGCTCTGGAACCACATACTCCTCTTTCAAGAATACAAAAATAAGAGTTTTGTTCATATCATAACTTGCAATTTTGAGGCACAAGGAGACAGATTTAAAACTTCACAAAGTTTTATTTCATCAACTTACATGATGCAAACCATAGATTATGCATAGTTATTTTTTACACTGCAGCACACATGTGGGTTCGAAATTAATTTTGCAGAACCTCTAAGATGTGCTGGTTTTATATGTTCTCAAAAGTAATGACACATGCTTCAGTAAACAACCCAACAGACAATATAAGAAGATGTAAAAAAGAATCTTGTAAAAGAAAGGTGAGTTTAAATATCTTTCCAGCACACTCCAGCAAGCAGTTTACTAAGTCACTGCATGGTGTAGCGATTCCTTCCGTTCGTCTGTTCTGAACTAGTAACACAAGCTCTATTTTTCAGCCCATTAGGTAATCTAAACTGCAGCCTTTTCTCTACATGCAGTGTGTCTGTTCCCTCAAATTAGGTGCTATGTGGCAATTATAGTACTTGAAATCTCAGTATACACACTAACAATAACCTTTTATTTCCTTCACAGATTTATGGAGGATCTGAAGGATATGCTTGGCTTTTCTCCAAGCCAGTATTATTACTACATGTGGAAGTATGTTTCACCTTTAGTATTGTTATGTTTGCTGGTAGCTAGCATTGTCCAAATGGGATTAAGTCCTCCTGGCTACAATGCTTGGATTGAAGATATGGTATGTATGTAACAGATGTCATCACCATCACATCTGAAGTGTTTCAGAAGTACATGAAAAGACAAAAAATTTGCAATTAGAAATTCAAAATCAGTATAAATAATGACATGGTTGTTTTTATCTCAAGTAACATTAAGGGAAAACCAACCACTTTTTAATTTGAGAGTAGTTCTGCTTTAAGATATAACTGCTTGACACGCACTTCCATGCTTTTTGTGACTGAGTTTCTTGATGTATGTTGAAGAAATTCTTAAGGGTGGGAGAGTTGTTCACTTTCATTAATTTTATTTTACTGCAGAAAGTAGTTGGGTGATAACACTGAATAAATCACTTCAGATATCACATAAATTTTTTATATGGAATTAAATATTGAGATTAGCCATGTCATAAATTTTCCCCTTTGGGAACACGTATCACATTGTAGGTAACAGCTGCATTAAAACCTGTCTCTGATAAGAATGTTTGATTGTAAAAAAACTTGTCTATGTGAACAGCAGAGTCAGTGCTGCGTGTTGGCTCCAAAAAGAGATTCAGTCAAGGTAACTCCTAAGAGTTCTGCTAGCTTGTAGGCTCACCAGCCCTCAGCTGTTTCTGCAGGCTTGTCATACAAAATATAGGGAGAGTAAAATGTCAGAGAGATTAATCTTGGGGACCCTTCTGAATGGACAATTGTCCAAATTAGCCGGTGGAAAAAAAATTAACAGTGAAGACAGGTAATACAAGAGATCGGGCTTACTTGTGGACAACCACTGCTACTTTCTTGGGATTCTCAAAAAAATGCTCTTGTTATGTTTGATTCTTGCCCTCAAAAATTATAAAGAGAAATACCTTAGAATGCTAAACATGCCATTCCTTTCTGTGTGTAAAATTACATGTTAGTTGAGCTACTAGGCAAACTGAGTCTGTTGGCCAGTGATTCCTGGATGCAGTAGAGGTGTGGGGTGCAGTGACTGTCCCAGGAATTGTGTTAGACTTTACATGAAGTTTATACAAAGTGGAAAAATTCCACAGGGTGATCTGAGACAGTCTCTGTCTAGACCAGCTATTAGCCTACAGAACAAGGACTTATTTTCCAGGCACAGTTACAGGTACCAATGCACACTTTCCTGCTCTGAACATCCTTTAACGGATCAGGGAACAACAATAGACAAATGTAGCAGAAAGCCTAATGTGAAAATCTTGGTTTGGGTTCTGCTAGAGAGCTGAGAGCGTCTCAGAAACTGTGGGGACAGTGTTTTGGTCCTACCCACTGGCAGAGAGATAGCAATCCTACATCTCGATGACTGTTCAAATTTGAAATGTGTAGTGGTGCCCACATTGTGGGTGCAAGGTGACAAAAAGATGAGTGTGTGTTTGAAAACTGTGAGCCTTGGTGAGGACTGCAGGTTTGCTCTTTTTAGATAAAAATGTATTAATAGTTTTTCTCTTGAATTGCTCAGGCTACGGAAGAGTTCCACAGCTATCCAACGTGGGGAATGATAGTCTGTATATCTCTGATGGTGTTGGCCATACTGCCAGTCCCAATAGTGTTCATGGTGCGTCGTTGCAACCTTATCGATGACAGCTCTGGTAGTTTGGCATCTGTGTCCTACAAAAGAGGCCGAATAATAAAGGAACCTGTTAATCTGGAGGGAGATAATACAAGTCTGATTCATGGGAAGAGTCCGAGTGAAGTGCCGTCTCCAAATTTTGGCAAAAACATATATCGAAAACAGACTGGATCACCAACTCTGGACACTGCTCCAAATGGACGTTATGGTATTGGGTACCTGATGGCAGATATGCCTGATATGCCGGAGTCTGATTTGTAACTGCAGAAAAAAAATGCTGTTTGTTTCTCCTCTCTCACTGATCATGGCTCTCCTTCGAGAAGTGGTCAGCTTCACTTACTAGGGTGCGATCTCAGGTGCTCCATAGCGACAGTCTTTAAAATGTCACGACTGTACATACAGGTTGAGAAAACTCCCTTTGGATTAATTCTCTGGGTTTTCATTTGCACTGAAGGGAACACATTCAACACTAATGGCAGCCTGCATCTGCCAGCATAGCCAAGAATTTGATTTTTTAATTAATTTCTAAATTTGAAGCTTTCTATCCCTGAAGCCCAGGTCTCACTCAAATGATAAAATATTTCTGAGGCAGTATCACTGAAAATCCTTTTTTTTCTCCTTTCAGGTTAACTCCCCAGTATTAAAAGTGAGCTCAGAAGTAGCTTACCAAACCTGTGTTTGTGCAAACACTTGTATATACCTTATGTAGATATGCTGTACTTATTTTGTTAGGACTGATAATTACTTAGGCTATTAGCTGAGTAAAAAACAAACCTGCAAACTATTTTCTTATGTAATAGCTGTATAGAGCAATAGTATTAGAAAATCAAGGAGTAGACTTACAGGAAGGCGAGGAAAGATTCCCTGTTCACTGGGGACTGCATAAACTGTGGCTGTATATTTTGTGTAAAATATTTGCTTTTTCAGTGTGAAAACAATGTAAGAGTGAGTCACTCCAAGAATCTTAAGGATTGTGCAGATTCTGCATTTTTTTCTATGCTGTGTGCCTAAAAAAGACCTTGATATTTATTGTGGTTACAAGATTACATATATATTATATTTATATAATATACTTGTAATGTAAATATGTATATTATTCTGTATGTAATCGTTTCAAAAGTTGAAGCAAGATGGCTTTTTTAATTAGTCTCTTTCAGTTTTGCTTCTGTTTTATGCAGATAATTTTTTTCAGTCAGTAATTGTTAAGAACTGTATGGCTTTACATTTTAACCTATGAATAAAGATATTGACAAGGTATTTCTCTGTGATTTTGTAATACGCTTATTACAACTGTGCACTTATTATAACTTACTGTAATCTGAGTTTTCTCACTTTTCCGATTCTCTCCCCGATCCCACCTCAAATTCATTTGAGGTAAATGCAACTCTCGGAATCATAACCAGGTAGGGATGTCTCACTGTCCTACTCTCCATCACGCCAGTTTAACCCTGTTTCACAGGCCAAAAACTGAAATGGATCTCTTACATAGCTCCGGCTGTCATTCATTGCCCACCTCTTGCTCTTTGATGTGGGAAGAAAAATTGTGAAGGCTGATTTGGGATGCTGGTGGCCCAAGAGGTAAGTGCCTTCTGCTTGTCCACGTGGGGAAGAGAGGTGTTCTAACATGTACTGTAGGTGTGTGCTTTGAGTACAGCTTTGAGCATGTCAGTGTGGAAAAGCTATGCCAAACAAATGAAAAGGAGCAAAATCTTAAATCAAAATGTCTTGGCAACCTCATAAAATTCCGTAGGGATAACTGTTTTGTCTCTGTGAGGATAATCCCAGATAATTTTCCATTTCTAACCTGGGAGCTTTTGAAGTTATTTCCAGTCATTAGAAAGTTGAATGACTAGCATGAGTTGAGCAAAAGCTATATTTAATTACCAGGCTTACCTTACATTTGTTAGAAGTTACGCACGTGAAATAGAGTTTAAAGTAGTCCTCTAAAATGCCTGTATTAGAACATATGGGAGAGAGCTGGCGTGATTTAAGCAGGTTGTGCATTCATAACTGATCAATTGGCAATATTACTATGTGTATAATGGATCAGTGTAAGAGACACGGAGGAAGCATGTACAAAATATTCCTGCTGGGGCAGAGCAGCAGCAGATTCTCACCATCATATCGCGTCAGGCTTCTGAAGTAAGTGACTGCTCAAGGTAGTTGTCACGCATCCCCTCTGTGTCCAGTCCACAGAGTGCACAAGTCTGTTGTTACCGAATTCTTGCCTGTAGTGACACGTGCTCTTAGTTATATAGACCCTAGTTTTAAATGTGAAGGGATGGCCAAATGTCTGCTGCTACACAAGACCTGTTAAAAAGAATGTGAGTAAGATTTTACTATCGAAGTGCTATAGCTACTTCCGTTTAAAGAATCACAAAGGGGACTAATGCTACTTAAGCAGACTGCTGAAGACTATTCTGCTGGGGAATATATGTCTTTTTTTCTGCCCTTTTGCCTGACTCCAAATATTCCTTTAATGACTATTTAGACTTTCCTACTCATTTAAACCACTGCTTCTCAGTCAGTTTCTACCTACTAGCTCCAATTAACACATCTCACCTCAGCTTCATGAAATTTTTCAGACTTGAGGAAAGCCCTGAATGTGTGTCCTGTCTACTGCTGGATGTTTGATTCATAGTTTGATCGCAACCATGACTGAACACCCTGAAGTGCAGAAGTTCCTTTAACCTGGTTTAGTTTGATGGGCTAAAAAGGAAGGCACTGTCTGTTCTGCCTAAAGAAGCAGAACTGGTCCAAAAAATATCTAGGTGTGGAGGTTTAAAAACATTAAAAATAGTAGCTCTAAAGTGTAACATTCAAGTCCTTGGATATCAATGAAAGAACTGCTGAAGCAAAGTATGAAATTGTATGTACAGTTACTGTTAAAACCAAGGGAATTCACACCGCTTTCGTACTTCCAACTTCGGGAGCAAATTGCTACTTGCTGTCCTTATGGATAAAAAGAAGTCAAAGAAAAGTAGAGGGCAGGACAGAGAGGTTTCAGATATTTATCTGATTAAAAGCCAGGATGTCTGTGTGTTATGTCAGTCATAACCACAATTAATTTTCCTTTTTTTTAAAGGAAAAGATCGTTGGGAAAGGCGCTCATGCTTAAAATTAAAGAAAATCCTATTTGTGTCTTACACTATCAGAAATACCCTAAGAACAAAATCATCCATGTGGAAAGTGAAAATACATTTCCAACATAATTTATCGCAGAAGGTCTAAGGTTTCTGAAACCAATATGCTTTGTGAGATCTGATTTCCCCAAAGAAAGAGAATCAGTCAGCATCAGTATGGCACAAACAGAGGCCATGTCGTTACCTCCATACCCTTCAATATAGGTTCTCCAGTGAAGTGCAGGACAGAGATTATACAGCCTTGTTGCCTGTTTTTGGCCTCTTCTGCTGTATCAAGACTTTATTGGTACCTTGCAGAGTATCATGCAGAAAAGGAAAAAAGAGAACAGAGAGAAAAAAAGAGATAAGAACGAAAAAGGGGAAAAAAAGAAACAGGAACAAAAAAATGTTGAACAATCGTAACCCTATTCCCAAGGAGCAGCTGATGAATCCTCATGCTGGTGTAAGGGAAACGGTGATCTTGTCACACTAGGGAGGAATCAGTTATGTTTGTGACAGCAGTAGCAGAGGAAAGAAGGATATGTTTGCAAAAGGGATTTAGGTACTCTGAAAACACTGTGCGGCTGAGGTGCAGTGTATGTCCTACTGCTACGGCGTCTTTGAGAAATTAGCAGAAATGTAGTTACGGCAGTTTTAAAAAAATGCAGGTCATTTAAGATAAACACTTAAATGCCTACTTAGGTTCTGTGGTTTGAGGAAAAAGAGGAGGAAATCGGAAATATAAGATGCGATTTACTCCCTTTGCCACTGGATGGTGCTCATATTTCATGTATGTTGGTAAAACGGCATGTTCAGGAGTTTTTAAAAGGCGAGAACGCTCTATTTTTATTCCCTACCAAGAGAGAGAACCCTTCAAAATGATCATGGTCTCGCTAAAACTCGGAACTTTAATAATCTGTACCTTCAGCTGCTGTCACAGATATTTGATTTTTTTACATCCAAGAAATAAAGACGCAACAAATCTTTAATGCCAGTAAAAGCAACAACACACTGTCAGTATCCCAGTGCCAAGTAGTACAATTTTGTTTCTTGAGAGCAAGCAGCAGCTTCTTGATTCAATATTTTGAAATCAGTAATTTTCTAATGTCTTTTCAAATGTCCTGTTACTTTCCATTCTTATTTCTGAAATTAGCTGATTAATTAGTTGGCAGATTAATAAGTGGAATAAGAGAATCTCAGGCTACAATATTATTACCAAGCCTAATAATAATATTAAAGACTTCAATGTTTCTCACTGCCATCATCATTAAATGCCAAAAGTTGTGATGAAGCAGATGAGAGCTGGGGGGGGCAGCAAGCAGCAGCGAGAAGGGACAGCCACTGGAGGAGTGACTCAAACCTGCAACTGTGCTTCTGATGAAAACAACTACTGTGATATCTGGTAGTGTTTTAAAAGTAGTACGGCTACTAAAACATGCCTTGGGCAGCTGCTTAACTCTTTTGGTAAAAAGAGTGTAAACCATTGCTCAGTCAGTCTGACAGAACAACCGTGTCTTTCACTTGTGCTGTATTCAGCATTACTTAGTACTAAATGAGTGAAAATATTAACTAAGACACTCTTGTCTCAAACCAGCATCAATACATGTCTTTGTTGTTGATTTTTCCCCAACTTAGTACACATAATGGCGATGAGAGCTCCCACGTCATAGTGTTTAAATTATGATGTTAAGATAAAGAATTTATTCAGTGAAAAAAACAGATAGATGTAGACATTCTCCCTTTTTATTCAGTCCCATATCTTTTTCTGCTTTTGAGATGCCCTCTGGATGTCTCATGTCCAATCCAAACTCAACAGGAGGAAAAAGAAGAATGTGTTTTCCATCACTAGAAGTTCAAGGATAAGAGATACTCTCTTAACTTAAAAGAAGTAGAACTGATTAGCAAAAAGGAAAATGGTATGGAAAGAAAAAAGAAATTTGCTTCAAAGCAAGTCTAGTTGGTTTTCATATTTTTGATTTGAGCAAAAAGAAAATACACGCAAAGGAAGAGTCAGGTTTGCAATCCAAAGAATAAGGAATTAAGAAAAATGTTAAAAGAGTGGTGAAGGGGGGTGGAACTGAAACGGAGCTCATTAAAAGAAGGAAGAAGGAAAAAGATACTGTGGAAATAAGACTCACTCGATGAATGACAAAGTGTAAATTGAATAGGTAGTAGGTGACCAGAAAGATAAAGAGGTACGGGAAGAAAAAAAGGACTTCAGAAAGAAAGCAGGTTTTGATGGCTATGTGAAGTATGGTGTAATCAAGCCCTTAGAAGAAATTGTCTAGAGTTAGATGTAGCTGTTAAAGAGAGGTAGGAATCAATGGTGGTTGAAGTTCTGTTAGCAGAGGAGGAGAGGGAGAGAGGAGGAATGAATCAGGACTAGAGAATGCTGGGCTGGGAAGAAACACTTGGGCTGTGTCAGAATCAATTTCCCTTTAAGTATTCAAGTGCCTTTGACATACTGAAAAACTTGGTTATTTTTCATGAAGCATTTTGAGATGGTGTGGGCAAAGATGTTAAAGAAATTCCACCTTCCAAAATTATTTTATTTTAGCTGTCTGGTTTGAAGACAAAACTATTAGAGTAAAATAACAGGTAAATTATGCCATGAATTTAAGGTTTAAGGAGAAAAAAAATTACTTAAAAGCACAGAAAACTCAACATATGAGGATATGAGGTGAAGAAAAATGAGAGTTTGTGACTAAAAGCTCTGAGTCGGAGACCACTGCGTTACAGTGATTTAACATTGTAGTAAATCTCCTGAGCATTTGCCTAGCATCAAGGATATGAATAGTCCCAGCCATTACTCACAGACTTGAAATTAGCCAAAAACTCAAAGCACCTAAATGATATGCATTTTACTGCCTGGTCCCTGGAATGGAAACCAGATACCCAGCCTCCCATATGCAATGCATCTGGACAGTGAAGTGTTCCAAAATTATAGATCTATAAATGGGCAACATTTGGTGTGGGACTTAAGTGTGACAGAACCCCTTGTTCTCAAAAGAGGAGAAACTGAGGCACTCTGGAGAAACTGCCAATCAGATAGGTGAGACATTAATGTCTGTGGGTCTTTACACAAATTAAGTGTTTGGCTGTGTTCAAGTATAAAATATTTTGAATAAAAAAGTGTTTAATAACATGGATGTATTTAATGAATAATGATGTCATGAATGGTCTGCTCTCCCCTACGCAGCAAAAACATAAAAGACAAGCTGCTTACCTGACATCAAAAATAGAGTGGTTTTCAAAAATATTGTAAGCCATATACATACACATTCCCTATACCTGTACATATATGTATACATTTACATAAACATATATCTAGCTGCAATTCAACTGGCTTCCTGAGAGAGAGCAAAAGAGGGATGGAACAGTTGGCACTTAAGGATGTCTCCACTCCTCAAGAAGAGTTATTTTCAAATAAGTTTATGATTATTCCATAAAGAGTCTTACAGAAGTGGCAAATGGCTAAAAGTAAGGTCACTAGATAAAGAAAGAGCTTTTGAATTAGAGGAATAAGAGGGTTCCTGAGACACGTTTTGAAATTTCATAAGAAACTGTAAAATCTTCCCCAGACCTCGGATCCTCTAGGGTCAGCTTAACAACGCCTCCATATACCTTGTAGATGTCCCAGTGCAAGATCAGTCTCTCATACATCTTAATTCACGCATTGTTATAAGCTTCCTTTTGATTTGGATTCCTCTCTGCTGCCCCAGGATTCCTCAGATGGTTCCCATTTTCACCACAGGCTGCACAGACAGCTGTGCTGGCACAATGGATGTGGTGGTGCGGGGACAGGAAGGAAGGGCTGAGGGCGGAAATTGCTTCAACCTGCACTGCCACTGAAGAAAGAAACACGGAATTTCGCTTTCAGCCTGAGAAATACTCAGTTCTCTCTGTGAAAACTGTGATATGAACAACTCAACAATAGCCACAGTCTCTTAAGGGTTTTACATAATTTGCTGTTGGCAGGTAGCTGAAAATTAGCCAACACATGGTGTACGCATATACGGCCGTGTATCTGTATAAAAGGCACTAGTAACACTAAATCATGAGTTCGTCACAATCATTAAAAACCAACAGAACAGACTGAACTGTAATTCTTAAACTTCTTTCCATGCCTTTTCCTTCTGTTATTGAGGATAACTTTTTCTAGCCTTCCATATCTGTCTTTTCCCCTTTACGCAATCAACAACCTTCAGGACTCACTTAACAGTTTGGTAAAGTACCTGGAATTTGCAGAAGCAGCCCAACAGCATTTATCACACACATACAAATTACATTCTAACTATCTGCATTGGATTTCTTAATTGCCTTTGCAGTTTGAATGCAGAGAAGCTGTGTCTGTATTGCTCTGCTGGACAGAAAACACGTGTCAATACTGCACCGGTCAGGAGTCTGGTCCAGATTACACTCCGACTGTGTACATGCTGCATCTCTCTATACTGGCTGTGTAAAGGTCCCAGGGATCTAATCCTCATTCCCTGAAACTCCCCAAACCATTCTTAGGTGAAGCACCTGTTGTGGGATTTTGTGATATCAAAAAGCAACTGAACAAATCTAGCAATTTGGTGAGGAGGAGGAGGAGGAGACTTCTTATCTTCCTAATTGTACTCCTGCCCACTTTGGCATTCATCAGACCTTCACAGAACAGATCCATTCATTTGCCCAGCAAAACGCTTCAATTTTTATTCCAGTTTATTTTTTTGTTAGGTGGTGAATTAAACTGAGTTGTCACAGGATGAAATGAGTGCAAGCACAGCTGCAGGAGGGAGGAGGCAATTGCAGTCAGGAAAGGAACAGACGGAGTGAGATGGGGGATGGAGCTCTCTCTTTTGGTAGTAATGAAATTATTATATCTGTTCAATCATGTAAGGTTACATTGAGATGTATGACTGGATAATCTGAATTTTGGCCTAGTAGGAACAACTCCCAGATCCACTATATCATTAAGAAGTCTATATTATATATACATGAACTTTCACGGTATGTATTACTAATTGAATTCGTAAAGTACATTCTTAATAAAGGAGGTTAATAATCTTCTAGAATAAATTGTGAGGGAAATGTTAGAGCCTTATCATGTCTTTAATGTGAATATAATAATTTGCCACTCCTTTAGTTTTTAACTCCGCTTGCTTGCTGCTGCTGAATTGACTCAGTAGGTTTCCCTGTCTCGATGTGTGCTTGAGTGTGCTGCTGACCTCTCATCATCACAGTCATAATAGTGAATGGCTAATTTCATTTTACAGAATATCATTATTTAGCTATGGGAACCCCTTTGTTCAGAGACAATGCAAATATGTCTAAGTTAGATCTTACATTTGACTCCTAGCACACTTACAGGCATATATGAAGTTTTGAGTGCTGCCCAAGCAAAGTACTTGAGAAACTCAGCGTGTGGTGTAACAAATTTTAACAGCGTGTCTGGAAATGAAGAAAAATGCATAATGAAAATGTAACACTTCAGTGTCCTTGCTGGCTCTGTGCATAATTATTTATATGCTATAGAACATATAGAAGATCTCACTTGAAGATACAACGTCAGCTATGTTAGACAGTTGAGTTTCTTCAGATGGAAAATTTGAAGAAAAATGTCGACAAGTATCACATTGTTCTCAGAGGCATAAGCATACCTTGTCTCAGCAGCTTCGGGAGCAGGTATTGGGCAGAATCATCACAGAATGAATCAGCTCCTCAGGAATATGTTATCTGTGGAAAGCATGGAAATAGCCAGAAACTCACTGAGATGACAATACGGTGATCACTTTAGACAACAAGATGCCCTATACTAATGAAGAGTTAAAAAGTACTCGGGTAAACATTCAAGTGGTGGGACAATGTCAACTAATAAAAAGTGAGCTATGCAGTAAAGTTGAGGAAAAGAATATGCAGAGGAAAAATGGTGCTCAAACATCAATAACTCAATGTCGTATACCTGAAAATAATTTGCTTTAATTTGATTAATAAAGACAAAAAATTCCCAATGTTTCTAACTTCTGTCAACATTAAGGGTATTTTATAAGTATTGCGTGCTTGGAACAAGAAAACGGTTAGCAACAGAGAGGGCCAAAAATTGTCTTTGTGCTCTGTCTTTGTACATCCTTACATATACTACACGCATGAAGAACAGTGCATGTTTCTGAACCCTCCTTCACAAAAATGCAGCCTCATAAGGGACAGAGAGATCCAGACAGCCATTTATTCATTCTGCTAGCACATCCCAGAAGCCTGGCTAGGGTGTAAACTCCACTGTGGAAAGCAATATAAAGCCAGAAAGAACTCTCCCATCCCCCTGCCCCCCCCAAGAGAAGAGTCCCTTCTCTCAAACAGCCTACTCTGCTAACCAATAAAGGATCGTAGCTTAACAGGTCACGATCTGGCCTAGCAGACAGTGGTACAGGTACACAGATACAGTGGGAGATACCTACTGTTCCCTCAAGGCAGTGTTTTACTGAGCAAGGAGAAATGAATACTCAGCTTTAGTGAGACTTGGATGTAATTCTTTAATGTGAATAGAACAAAAGCCAAGGAATTCTCATCCGGTCTCAGAGATTTTGAACACTCTTAAAATTGCCTTTTATGACAGAAGTAACTTGTGGGGCAGTACCACTCTGTCCCCTCAGCCTGCATCTCCCTAAACCCAGAAGATTTATGACAGTTGTTGAAAAAGGGAGAGAAATGCAACAGCAACACAATGAGATACTAAATGGGACACTCAATTATACTCCTCTCCCCTTTCCTTTTTTAACAGACAAAGTACAGGAGTAAACCCCTCCAAAACTGAGAAAATAAGTCCTCTATTCAGCTTTTTACTGCTTGTAATAAGTTAAGAAGGTGAGTCAGGTGGTGCATAATAAACCAAACAAATCAACCCCTCATTTTGTTAGCTACAGGTCTTAAGGGGAAAATGTGATATTTCATGGTCTGTGTATGCTACAATGAGGAAAGTCTTGAAAGTGGGACAGAAGATTTAAGCTTTAAACTTCTGTTTACTTTAATGAGTGTCATGCAGCTTAACCTTGTGGAAAGTGTCCCCGTGCAACCATTAAGGATGAAGATTTTCATTTTTGAATCTTTCATGTACTATGCATCCTGGCTCACGTGTCACATATTTGAGCCAAACTGTGCAGTATGTGCCAGTATCTTTTTCATTTTCAGTGCTCTGGCCCCTAATTTAGGTTGACAGTCTAGTCTTGAACTAATATAGCTGCATCATCAACAGCATTAGAAAGAATTCATCTGTGCTGGCAAATGCTTCGTTTCTGCATGAAGGAGTCAGTTCTACTCATTGGTAGGTCCTATTAAGACTATATTATTCTACTTGTAAAAACAAACTTTTGCCAAGACTATATTTATATGGGAGGGAAAAAGAGCATGACTTGTAGGTGACTGTACATGTGGTATTTCCCCACCTTTAACTTTTCATCTCTATCTTTTTTAAAATAAGATAGGAATAAAAACAGGTTTGGGAATTGATTCCAAGGAGGCCAGGTTTGTTACCAAAGATTGTCATCTTTGTTATGAGTAATGCTTGGTAATGTTGTAAAAACTTCCAAACCAGCATGGATGAGGATTCTTCTGGTGCAGATAGAGCTGTCCAATTTCCATGAGTTACACCTCCTTCCCAGCAAGTACACAAGCACTGGAAAGGGTGAGGTACCAGCCTATGGGAGACAGGGCACTGTCAGCAGTTGGGAATGAAGGAATAAGGGTTGTGAGAGCTGCTGGAAACAACATTGCAGTGCAAAGGGAGTTGCACAACCTACACAGGACTTCCCTGTTTGCTGGAGTTATGACAACATCGACTCTCCAACAGTTCAAGCCTGGGACAATGCAGAAGTAGTTTAGATAATTTTAGTCCTTTCCCAGAACTGTGGGGCCCATGGTGCACATTTTACTTTTGTTATTTTTTTTCTTTTTCCCTTATTTTTTACTTTAAATCTGTACTTGCACAAAGCTGCCATGAAATAGGGTGTGTGACCTCCATTTTGCAGGGAAGACAAAGACTAGAAAGGTCACAAATAAAGTTTGTGACAGATCTAGATACAAAGATCGGATCACACTGATTGGAAAATAGAGGAAGGAACTGACAGTTTCTGACACTTTGGCTTCATAAGCCAAAGAAAGAAATATGTCCTTACTTTAAAATGTATTTTGCTGAAATTAGGAGACACTGAATACTGGTGCAATTTCACATGGCTAGTGCAGAGCGGGCTAACACTGTGGTCCTTGGCCAATGTGTTTACCTTACGTTTTCTTCTGTGCCTGTTGCACAGCTTTTTTGAACTAACAGCAAGAGCAGGCAGTTACCCAGTTTAATTGAGGATTTTAACTATCCTTTTCTCATTATTTTTGTCTTTAAGGTGGCAAAAAATTAATTGGGGGTTTTTGCTTTAAAAGTAGAAGATTCAAATGCATGTTGACCTTTCCTGATGGTGTGTAGTTATGTAAGCACCATTTTGGGGAAATGAGACCGTGTGGCAGCAGATGCTGTACGGACAATGTACACGTGGAGCTATGACATAAGGCAAATGAATGTCCAAACAGTTGAGCACCAAGAATGTCATCACAGACCTACAGCGCAAGCTTGAGGCCTGTTTTGCATATGCAACAAGTAGCTACAAACAATTGCTCTAAACAACTGACAGGAGAGAATTTCTTAAGGTTCAAGTACAGAATTATGCATCAGGGAACACCGATTCTAAACCTAACTTTGACACAGATTTCTTGTGTGACATCATTTAATTGATCTCTCTTCACATCTGTTATTTTCTCCATAAAGTATGAATAGGTTGCAACCCATATCTTAACATTCCCATAACAATAAATTTTTCACTGATACATTGAAGACAGTCAAAATAGGATAGTGAGCATTCTTTTTCTAGTTAATGAAAGTTTTCTCTTTCTACTATTACATTTCTTCTCAAGAAGGCATAAGGGACTCCAGCTGCACTCAAGTGAAGGGAAGTTATATTGGATCAGCAGTGGTAAAGTGCTAGGTCTCTCACAGTCAGTATTAGACTCAGGCAGCTCAGATTCCTTTGACTTTTCCTCTCCACAGAAAACATTCACCACTGTCTAAGTGACCCAAAACATAGACCTTTTGTAGCCTGAGATCTCAGGTAACGCTCAGGTTGCTTATATGTTAAGCTAGATATGCTGGGGGCCACTTGGAGAGATAAATATATATGCTCGCTCTTTCTCTGAAGAAAACTGACTTTGTACTTTTGTAATTAGGTGTATGATTAATTTCACTTTCCTTTTTAATTAGGCTGTGGTTGGTCAGGACAGAAATCCTCTTTGTAATGGCAGGAGTCATTTAGGTAATGTTCCAATTTTCTACCAATATTACTACACTGGGAGTGGAACAGTACAACTGTGAATCTGATTACTGTAGTAACAATAAGAATGACCTGATCTGCAGAATCATACAATTATGTCCCTTAATAAGCAGAATGAAATTCAGGTAAAGTTTAAGATTTCAGTCAAAAGTTTACTCCTAAATTGAAAACAAAGTAGTAAAATACAAGCTGAGATTAACAGATTTGTTAACAAAAGTACATTTTCATTTCTTGTGAGTCCTTCATTATATACTGTTAAAGTGCTTCTGGTCCAAAGATTTGCTGATAAGAGCACTGATTCCAATCTGTGCAACACATCTGGCAAAACACTGCATAGCTTGGGAAATGGATTAATGGAGACAGAAATACGGATAGGTACAGAGACAGATAGATCAGACAACCCCGCTGAAAACCATTTCTCTCAATGACAGAAATGCCTCAGAGTTGTCTATGACACTGATCTGTTTTCTCCATTATGGTGGTATAAAGCACTGTATTCAGGGCAGAGAGTCTACCCATTTCATTCTCTCAAGTGTAGTCATAAGCATGAATCCAGCCCATTCAATACAGTGTGGCGCATAATATTTCAGTTTTATGGAAACAGGCTTGAAGTAATCAAGTATAAAGTGGGTTAGACAGAATGATGCATAATGCTGCCCAAACAGAATGGGATCTTGAAAAAGCATCCATCAGGGACAGTAGCTGGAGCTCTTCTCAAGTGGTTTAGCACCTTAATTTGGCACTCTTATTGCAGGTTTGGTTCAGTCAACATCACACAGAGTGAGGGGAATGCAGGCAAGGCTGCTTTCCTACAGAGGACTACAGAACAAAAAGAAAGGTTTATGTGCAGATTTCAAGAAGGGTTTGGGATTTTGTAATCATTTTGCAAAGGTGACAAGCTGAAGTTGGTAGTTGCCTGAAAATTCTTTGTGGAAGAAAGATGCTTATTTGGTACTGAAATTTTCTTGAAAATATCCCATTTTTTCCAGCTATTTCTAGTAAAAACCATTTAAAGAAACAGGGTGAGAACACCAGGTTTTGCAATCTTGTACTAAGGCCTGATTTTATTTGTAATGGGAGGATATATTTCTCTTTTTTTGAAAAACTCTACCATTTGTAGACTGATGCAAGCGGTTTTGGTGGCTTTTATATTCAATGAAATACTACCCCTATAGTTAATGCACATGCAGATGTTGAGACCTCCATTGGAGTAGCTCTTCTTAGACAACTGCAGGCCATATCAGGCCTGATTTTCTTATTAGGACTATTATATCATGGGGAACTGTGAGTACTCAGCTCCTCACAAAATCAAAGCAGTTGTTTTCTGCACAGCATTGTGGCTAATAGTCATATTTAAACTCTGGCAGGTTATACAGTCATAAAAACGGGGCTATTTTTGGCAGCTGGGATGTTTTGATGCTCGTGGGAATGAGGTGTTTTGTTGATAGTTTTCCTCATCCCACTACAGAAACTGCCGGTGATGGGTAGGTCAGCCAACCGGAGACACTTGCCAGACCTGTGGATTTCGTGAGGCTAAATTTCATTTGAAAGTAGGTTTTCCCTGTCCTCGTAAAATGTGTTTGTTCTTCAGAATGATTTCATTCTAACTGATAGGCTTGGACTTCAAATAAAAGTATCAGTGTATTAGTAATATCCCTGCAGATAACTTGTCAAATGACCACCCACACAAAGTAATAGGAGTCAGAAGTCATCGCTCAAATTCATCGTGAACCACAGAAGACATTGCAGGTTGCCATTTCTGCTGTCTGTGCATTTTAATAGTTTCTTTGAATCAGACTTCTGAGCTTTGGAAAGATCCAACTCATGGACACAAAAAGACACAGTACAGCATAGTAATGTAGCTGCTGAAAATGTACAGTACTGCTAGCCAAATAAGCAGAAAGAAAATTACATGTAGTGCTGCGGTGTGTCATTCTGTCTAGTATCAAGGGACTAGAGAAACCCTTCAAAATGCAGAAGCCGCCAGTTATCAATAGGTCTTCAATTTCTTTTCTCCATATGCAGAAAATGAATTTAATTTTCAGATATGAAAGGAGACATATTTCTAAAGGTGAACAACACCCTCACCTTGAGAACTTTGCAGCTATTTGCTTCAATCCACAAGCAGAAAGAGATTTCATTTGCTCTGGTGCTGCAAAGAAATGCGTACTTACCAGCTAGTCACATTTTGCTATGAGCAAAACACAGTTTTCCTAAATCGACTGTGCAGTCTGTTTTGCAACTTTTCTAGGGAAATAGCTTTTTGTTTTTGTGGAGGGAGATGAATGATTTGATATAAAAATGGTCTGTTCTGTTTTCGTACTTGGAAAGTACTTTTCATCTTCATGTAGAACAGGAGCCAAATAATAAATAATTTGAAGCAAACCAATTCACTGCTTCATATTTTCATAAAACCACCCAATGAGAACCCTAGTGTATCTTTTTAAATTTCACAAGTAATGGTGTACTTTCCCCCAGTGAATCCCACGTAGTCAACACTCAGCAATCAGGGTAAATGCATATGTAAGAGATTTCTTTTATTTCTTTTCTTTTTTATTTTTTTTTTTTCTGATCGGGAAAAGACATTGGAAATCAGCTGATATATAATATGGATGCTAAAAGTTTTCATGATGATGTAGGATTCTGTTTGGCGAATGTGCTTTATAGGGTAAACATTGTCTAGAAGTAGGATATAATATTGGAATGTGTCAGCGACTGCCACTCCATCTATTGCACAAGGAAAACATCAGCTCCACTTGTTCAAAGTAATCCCCCTGTTCTAAGGGATGCAGGGAGGGGGTTTTGGCGCCAGGTTAGTTAAGAGGCAGAACTAGTGGACCCCACAAGAAGAGGAAGAATCAAGTGATATTTACCATCTGCCTGTATTTAAATACACGTTGCTGTGGTTTAACATAATGCCTTTTCCCTGCAGCCAAGGAGAAAATGAAAAAAGGGTTAAGGTTGCTGCACCCATGCATCTTAGTTTAGTAGAGCAAGACATCCTGATCAGTATCCAGCTCTGCCTATTCTTAAGAGACCATCCAAAATCCATTTAACGAAGGCTCTAGGAACATTTGAGCTGTCATCCTCAATTCTGAGAAAGGAGAACAGTTCCAGGAAACCTCTATTCCAGCGTGGAGGTGAAAAACGAGCTGCCTCTAAATGCCATCCAGAAAAGGAGAGATCACAGTTGGCTAGACCAGGTAGGCTGCTAACGCCTGGGGGATGACAGAGAGGGGAAGAATCAAACCAGAACTCTTTGAAAATGGACTTGATACCAACTAACTTGCACTATACGTGACTCCCAAATCTGAACAGCCCTCATGAACTGGGAAAAACTCTCATTTCTATTTATCAAACTAGGAACTACATAGCAGGAGGTCAAAAGAAAAGTTCAGTAAAACTTCAGACACTGCTTTTCCACAAGATGCAGTATCCTTAAAAGAAAGGGAACCGTACTGATCAACTTGGTCGGCCCTGTGACAGACTAATGGTGTTGCTGTTCTTGTGTGAATAGGTGCTATGTGAAAAGTTTGGCCTTCCTCTAGCAGCTTTCCTTGCTATTCCTACTGTGCAAAAGCAAGCTTTGACGGAAGTGGAACAAAGCTGTTGGCAATAAAACCTGCATTTAAATTGAAGCATAGTAAGAACTGCATGGTAGCAGGTGGAACAATGGCTAATTGAACATTAATCACTCTTATTTTCTGAAGCAGAGCATTATTGTTAATATAATAACAGCATATGGTTACTCTGATGGAAGACATAGACTAGAAAGCAAAAAAACCATTTGCACGGTGCCAGTCATTACAGTCTATTAGGGTTATTTGCTTAATTGTAAATTTGCTTTGGGTTTAATGGTAAACACCTTATTTTTGCTGGTTTTTGCTGCTGCTGTCAGCATTGCATAAAAGTCAGCTTCTTGTTGTCTAAAAGGTCAAGGAGAAATACTGTGCTAGTTATTCAGAGCTGGACACATTTATAAGCAATTTCTTCTGTAGCTACTCAAAGCGTTCTGTAAACATCTGCAAAAAACAGTGAAAGTTACAGACTGAATAGAGGTACGTGGGTGTCTATAGTCATAACAAATGATCTGGGACTATATATGTAATATGGTTGGTGATAAGCATGTGGCTTCACCCCTTTTCAGAGCTGTTTCCCCAGTAAATCTCATTTGAATTATGAAAATTGAAGATATCAGAAATCTGGACATGCTGAAATGCTAGTAATCCTACTTTTAAAGCAGTTTTGTGGGTGGGTAATTATACAGAAAGAATGGGTTGATGAGTATCTTGAACCATCTTACCTTTACTTTCCTTGCCATTTGTACCCATTTACTAAAATGTTCCTTCACTTCATAATTACTATTCAGACACGCAATGTATATAATTAAATTCAAATACCTCAATAAAAATGAATCTCTACCCTATGAAATTGTTGATTTTGTCCAAAATCTTTCCAGTTTGTCTTACAAGATAATGTCCAGAATAAGATGCATTAAAAGGAAATCACTAGTCATGCACAGAGTGCACACATTTTGTTTGGATGCAGACCTATGTGTTTATAAAACAAATCTGTGTTTGCCTTTTTCACCTCTGCAAGCACCTCACTGTAAATTTGTGCCTAACTTTCCTCAGTCTTCTTTTAGCTCTTCCAACCTGTCACTCGCATTTAATATCCCTCTTAAGAATTAGCATAGATTTCAAGTCTACAAGGAATCATCACAGCTTGACCCGCTTGCAGAATCTGTAGACTTTAAACTGGTAAGTGATGTATCCAGTCTACCACTTCTGAGCTAGAGAAATTTTAGAAAATGGTCTAGACTTTATTTAAAGACTGCAGATGATAAAGAATTCATTGCCTCACTAGGAAAGCTATTTCAATAGTTAGCTACTCTGTGTTAAAAAATGTATTCCTCAATATTTGTCTGAATTTTTCTTACATTAGCCTCCAGCCATTGCATACTGTGAAGTTTCTGCCTGTTAAAGATGCTCGTACTTTAAGAAATTTATTCCACACTTACCTACAGAACGTAATAAAATCATCTTTATTTTTCTCTTGAATAAACACCAGATGTGGACATCATCAAATACTGATTTCACAAAGGCCATGCAGAGAAAAGTAGTAGGAAATTACAGTATCTATACCTGCACCTTCCAATCCTTATGTTCTGCTTACACATATGAGATTCACCATGACATTCCCAAAAATTGCTTTTGCCAGAAGGCAATTGCAACCGATTATCCTTCAGCTGCTTATCTCAGTATCTTTTTCTCAGTCACTACTTTTTAAAAATCACCCTCCAGGTTGTGTAGTTTACTGTCTTTGTTTTTATCTGCACAGACTTTGCATAGATGTGTATCAACGTGGATATCAATAAGAACAAATCTTTCATTATTCAATACTGTAGTGGGTTGACCTTGGCTGGCTGCCGCGTGCCCACCCAGCCAGTCTCTCCCTCCCGCTCCTCAGTGGGACAAGGGGACAATATAAGATGAAAAGGCTCATGGGTTGAGTTAGGAAGATGTCTCATCAATTACCATCACAGGCAAAACAGACTCAACCTGAGGAAGATTAATTTAGTTTATTGTGAATTATAAATAGAGTAGGATAGTGAGAAACAAAACCAAAACTAAACACACCTTCCCACCACCACCCCTCCTTCCCAGGCTCAACTTCTCTCCTGACTCCTCTACCTCCTCCCCGCCGAGCGGTGCAGGGGGATGGGGAATGGGGTTGTGGTCAGTTCATACCACTCCAGATGTGCTGCTCCTTCCTCCTCACGCTCTTTCCCTGCTCCATTGTGGGGCCCCTCCCATGGGATACAGTCCTTCACAAACTTCTTCAACATGAGTCCTTCCCAAGGGGTGCAGTTCTTCCAGAACTGCTCCAGTGTGGGTCTTCCACAGGCTGCAGCTCCTTCCAGGAGCCTGCTCCTGCATGGGCTCTCCGCAGGCTGCAGCTTCCTTCATGTCACATCCACCTGCTGCAGCACTGGGTCCTCCATGGGCTGCAGAATGGATATCTGCTCCAACAGGTTTTTCTTGGGCAGCAGGGGGACAGTCTGCCCCACCATGGTCTCCTCCACGAGCTGCAGGGGAATCTCTGCTCTGGCACCTGGGGCACCTCCTCTCCCTTCTCCTTCTCTGACCTTAGTGTCTGCACGGCTGTTTCTCTCACATTTTTCTCCCTCCCCTCTCCCAGCTGCAACAGAGCATCTTCTACCCTTTCTTAAATATGTTTTCTCGGAGGTGCCCCCACCATGGCTGAGGGGCTCAGCTCTGACCTGCGGGTCCATTGGAGCTGGCTGGAACCGGCTGTGTCTGGCATTGGGCAGCCCTGGCCGCTCCTCACAGAGGCCCCGGCACTGACTCCATTGCCAGTGCCTGGGCACCTGCACCCGCTGCATCCACCCCTCACCTCTGTGAAACACATATTTAAGAATTATTGTTAAAATATACATTCATCACACAATCTGCACAACCTTCACCTGCCTCAAGAAGAAGAGTTCCCCACACCAAAGTCAAACTAGTATCATCACTGCACCGACAAAGGTGGACAATATACATGCGTTCCACCCCTCAGTCCCTTCACCACCTTACAACAACAAAGAATTCCGCAGAAGTATTCCGCTTTCTAGCAATGTCCAGACCAAGGTTTGCCCCGTTGACCTCTCCCGGTTACTCTCCTTATCTGGAATTCCTCCAGAGACCACGTGTGGCACCAGAAAGGACTGTGGTGGGTTAACCCGATCTCTCCTCACAGCAACCACCCCTGCAGCCCTCTCTGCTGCCACAGCCCTGCCATGTTAATGCAGTACAAATGCCCTTTCCCTTTTTGTGTCATCTACAAATTTAATGACAACAATGTCATGGTTTTGCTCATTTCACTGATAAACATACTAAAAATCATTAGCCACGTATATATTAACTAGACTCCTTTGTATCCCTTACTCTCATTCTTTATTTTTAACTGTCCTTTCAGCTTAATGACAGTTAATATGTTGCATTCACACTGCTTATTTTTCCTAGATGACTAATAAATGTATTTAAAACTTCCAAATCACACACCAGTTTTGTGACAAGCAGCAGTTAATAATCTTTCTAGAACTTCAATACCTTTTTTCATAAACCTCGATAGTGTTCCTTTAGACAGTTTTTGTCTGACATAATAACACTTAATACAGACAATTTAACTTACTGTGGATAGGAAACACAGTACCAAAAATTATGCTAAAGCATAGGGTAGTATTTTAACTGGCAGACCTATTAACAATTTGAAACTGTGTGCAAAAACCCTCTCTGGCCCAGTATGTATGGACAGAAGAGCAGAGACTGTTTTTTTGCCTTCCCATGCCCCCCTTCCCATGCTTAGGAAAAGTTGATTTTCACAAAGGCTTTTCAGAAACTGTGTTTGAGGCAGTGGAGGCTGTGTAGCATCCGTAGCAAACATTCCCTCCCATCTACAATGAAGGATCTAACTTAGGGACACAGAATCCTTGTCTGAATAGGTCAAAACCCATCAGCATTGGCACTGTTGAAATAATAAGTGTATGGCAAAAGGAAACCAAGAAAAAGCAGAATGTTCCTAACACCTAGTCCAATACTTTGTGGAATACAGTCTGTAGTATTTTGTCCAGGATTCTGCTGCAACACAGCCTTTGGCTGCAGCAACAGATGTCCATCCTTTCTTTCCCTCATTGTAAGACTCTTCCCTTAGCCTGTTACTATGTCAATGCTTTTGTTGCTGTGACAACCCTATGACCCTACATGTCAGCCCTATGATTCGTGAAGGATTTGCAATCCCAGTGTAGGGTCTCCTTGAAGTTTATTTTTTTCAACAAAATGAAAGAGTACCGTTTTTCTCCATCATGAGTCTTTGTGCCAGCTGAATTGCAGAGAACAGGAAAGAAGTTGTCTCTTAGTGTGCAAACGTTAGCCAAATCATCAGGCAACATTCATTTCTCTAATTCTGTTGCTCAGTACCAGCCTAGAATACTGTACTGTACATCTAAAGGTACAATCATAAAGAACAGTGTCCTTTCCATTTTGTTCATATGAAGCTAGAAAATGTTTCCATAGTAAGGAGAGTAGCTATCAACTGTTCCATGTTGCATTAGGTAATCTTTCCTATTTAATGATATCTACTCAAGTAACTGCTTGTTCCATACATTTCAGAGTTTTCAAAGGAAACACATGTTCACTGTTATTGTCATCAAAATGAGTTTTAAAAGGATCTTTAAAACCTTTGGGGTTGCTTCTATAATCGTAACCAAAGTTAATACTCTTTGAAATAAAATACTCTATTTAGAGAGAATGGTATATTATTATTCCAATCATAGGAAATACAATACTCATTAATAAGATTTTATGTCTTGAAAGTCTTTTTCTCACATGCATACTTACTGTAAATGTGGATCAGAATAACTTCATACTGTATTTTTAAAGGTATTTGAAGAAAATGAACGTGGCATGGTATTTTAATTCGGGAAGCATTGCTTTTCTATAGTTCTGATGTCTATATTGTAACCTGAAAATGACACTGAAACAAGAAGTAAAGCTATTGATTGTAGTCATACTTACACTGGTAAATTTAAAGCTTTAAAAACAGAATAAGTAAAAATATCTGAAACACACTCTGGCAGCCTCATTTCACCAGACTCACGCTGCAGTTTCTTATTTTTCACTGATTTCAAACTGAAGCTAATAAACAATTTAAGTGAAAAGAAGGAGCATTTAAGCCCGGATGCATATATTTAAGTCTTTGATGATGAGTTAAAAGTTTAATCTTCCTCCACAGGAACCTTCAGAGAGATACACAATCTTCAGAGCTTTCCCTGAATTACTGAGCACAGAAAAAGAACAGGCTCCTACCTCAGGTAGCCTACAACAGTAGACAAAATAAAGATGAACTTGATCCTGCCCATTTGGTTGGTTAAGGAACGGTCTAATTTAAACAGCAGCTTTCATGGGTCTTCAGGGAAGTTGCTAAAACTTTGATTTTTCTCACTTATCCTTCCACTTAATAAGCAGAATAATAATTTTGTCCTTTGGTATAAAAATACATGCAAAAGAAACATCAGCTCCTATACGAACAAACTCCTGTGCCCAGGTGTAGCCGCTTGACAGTCAAGAGGGCTCTGTGCAGGTGGCTGCCCTGAAAAGGTGAAAATTAAAGACATAGGGCCTGATATTACAAGATATTAGGGAAGAGGACACTCTCTTATCCTAAATTAGGTTTGAAAGAGTATTATCTTGGTCTGTTTCAGGGTATGTATTTGCTAATGTAAAGCCAGTAAAAATAAAAAAAGAAATCTATGGTTTTAGCATGACTTTCTTTAACTTCTATGTTCAGAAATGGTAAGAAAAAAAAATCTTAACTGTACTGAAAATAAAAAAATGACAGCTTTTCTTTTTCCCTGTGAAAAAGAATGGTTTCCCATTTTGATTTGTATATTTATAATGAAGGTCAGACCTCTTCCACTGGGGCTGGTTTTAGAAATGAACAAAATCAAGTCTCTTGCAACTTTTCATGCCATATTATTTTTGCACTCTGAATGAAATTCTTATTTTATTTACTTGGGGTTTTATATTTCAGTCACCAGTATTAATTTTTATTCTTTAGTTCTTTTCAATTTTTAAGTCTTCAGATTTTTTTTTCCTAATAATATTTCCATCTACTTTACTTTTAATTATGTTTCCAGTTTTAACTACACAGCCTTTCACTTAGGTCAACTTTCTTTTACATTTCAATTGCTTTGAAGGGCCTTTAGTTCTGAAGTAAATCCGCCTCTTTTTATTTTCTCCTTCCCTTGTAAATTCTGCTCAATATATTCTAGCCAGTCTGGTTCTGATTTATGTTTCATTTATTTACATTTCATTATTTTCACCTTTTAAACTTTTCTCACCCCATGATTTCTCATTTTCCAATTCTTTTCAACTGCTTGGAAGTACCTCCCCACACCTATTAAAAAAAATTGTTTTTTATTGTATTAGCTTTTTTCCCCCCATGCTGGAAGAAGTCTTCCTTCAAATATTTTTTTCTTATTTTTGAACATGATTTGCTTTATTTTCAGCTTCTTTGCCTACTGCTTTTGAAAACAGTCAAAAACTGATGCTCTTTAAAACATGGCTTGTGATTTTCCTATTATGCTTAACATCTAAGATATCTAGCTTTTCTGTAACACTTTGAAATAGTTTAGGATTTTATTGACATCTCATTTTCAAAAAGAAAAAAGAGAGGGTGGGAACGTATCAGTCTCAGTCTGGCCTGTTTCTTCTCAGCATTTGACTGTGTTAAAAATGAAAAAGGAAATGAGGATCTGTTTTGCTCTGTATTAAGATTGGCCCCAACATGGAAAGCGAAAAAAGGCCTTGTTATGAAGGGAGAGGACTGATAAAAATCATGATGGAATATTGAAAAAAAACATTAAAGGCAACATTTTGGCTCTAGCAATTTTTTTTTTCAAGCTGTTAAAAATGAGACAAAGAAGTAACCTTGTTCTCTGCTACATTTCACACTTTTTGGAAAAGTCGTCTTGACTGAGAAAAGTGTCTTATCTCATATTTCTGTTTTCTAAATCTGTTTTCTGTTTCAAGACTGCATTTTATTAACCATTTCTGAAGTCTAATAAGCTTTTCTTCTACACATACTACAATACTATATTTCCTTTTAGATTTCAGTTTCACACCATTTCAAAAGGGAATGGCTTTTAAAACTGAACCTGGCCATGCAACTGTGGATGCACATTGCGCGGCATGGGACAGCGGCAATGTTCAAAGGAAAGATTCCCATTTATTTTCCAGAACATTAAACTGATCCTTACTTTTGTTAGGTTATAATTACACAATGACATCTGGAGTATTCAATGACTTTCACAGGAAATTCCTGTTGCCCTCTGTATTCTGTTTATTTCATCTGGTTTTGTAGTGTCAGAATATCTCTCTCTGGTGAAAAACAGGTGAATTATTTAAGCATTTGATCTTTAATCTTTATTGGCATGACGAGATTGGTGCACAGATGTTCCCAAAGACACAGTATAAATAAAGGTTATATCGGCTGGGGATAGCAACATGGTTTATCCATCCCACATGCCATGAGGCAAAATGGGTGAATATGTCTCGTTAACAACTCATTACATTAATTCATATCATTTGCAGCCTCCTGTGATACAGTACTTTGCTTTACACAGGATGACTCTTAATTTGGTTCTGCATTAGTTGCCTTCCGTATTCTCGCCACAAAGCAGAGATGACATCTACCTCACATTATTACAATTTGATCAGGACCTGTCTAGACCACACAGTGAAATGTTTCTCAAGGTCAAAACTGGAAAGATTTTTTTTTTTTTGTATTGTGGGATTCAATATTTGTATTTCTATAAACGGAGAAACTGTTGCTTTTAAAATGTTTATTTAAGAAAAAACTAAATTAAATTATTAGTTCTTTTATAGCAGCAAAATACAGGCTTAAGTCAAGGTCTTGCACAGATTTTAGATAACTACATAACCTAAAAACTCAGAAATCACTTTGCTTTCTAAGGTTATGGTATTTACTTTAAAACAAAATGAAACATCAAAGTGATGTTTGTATGCAATCAAAAATTTCATTATAATGGCTTGATTTTTCTTTTTTCCTTCTTTTTGAAGCCAGATTTTCCCTGAAGTGTTTCAGTTGCAGGGAAATAAGGAGAAAGTTTCCAAGGCTGTTTAATAATTCAGAATAGAATTGTAGAATATGAAAACTTATTATCCTGACCACTACTGTCATTAAATACTTTCAAAACTATGTTTGATGGCAGAGAAATTAATAAGTGGTTGCTGCTTTGGGTAGACAAACTAAATCACCTAAATTATTGATGCTAAGAAATATTTTCTATCAATGTTTTTTCAATAACAAAATTAGTTTTCCATTAAATGAAAAGAACACATAGTTTCCTCAAACGCTCTTTTGACCAACACTCAAGTTTGGCAAGAATGCTGACTCCTCAGCCAACACATACACAAATTTTTGAAGTTTATGGACAAAAATGTCCAGGTTTCAGTTTCCTAAAGTAGAAAAATCATCAGTGTTTGGGGTTTTAGGTTTGACAAAAAATGTAGATTTCCCATTAAAAAATGTAGAGGAAAGGGGAAAATATGCTTATGGGGAACCTTCTCCATCTTTACTTTCCAAGTAACTTGAGTACTTTGCAAGAGGTTGAGTTTATAAAGGTCTGCATGTAATGAAATTATACCCTGTGGACTCTGCCATTTGAACTTGTTCAGTTTCTCAGTCGTTTTAACTGAAATCCTGAGACTCGCACATTTTTATTATCGATTCAAATTATTAGGGTTAATAAACATTTAAATTTTATTGACCTGCCTAAATTTGGTTCCTATACCATTATTAAAAATTGTGAAAAATGTACATTGTTCTGCTGATGTACATGAGTTCTGTACTAAAAGAACAAATCATCACATAGGCAATCTGTTTGATTTAACATTGTCAGGCTTACAGCAATTTCAGAAGGGCAAGTCTACTTCAAGAATGAGGACTTGCACAGGTCTGAGCTCACATGCTAACATAGGTGCTAAATAAATAAATCACTATTTGCTTTCACACTAAGAAATGTAGTTCAGAAAGTTATTTAATTGCCATTCCTTGTAAAACATGCAATAAAAGCTTAGAAGAAAGATTATAAAACCCTGGGAGCAGTGGCCAGGCACTCTGGAACACAGGTAGTTTTTTCATCCATCCTCCCAGTCAAAGGAAAGGGGGTTGATAGGGCTAGGTGAATATGGCAAATCAGTAACTGGTTACAGGACTGGTGCCACAAATAGGGCTTTGGCTTCTTAGATCATGGGACTCGCTTTGAGAAACCTGGTCTACCAGGGCTAGATGGGTCCACCTGTCAGAAAAGGGGAAGAACACCTTTGGTCAGAGGCTTGCCCACCTTGTGAAAAGGGCTTTAAATTAGAGTTGTTGGGGGAGGGGAACCAGAATCCATCCCAATCCTACCAATATGATGCTGATACTAGTAGTAAAGGCCCAAAACCTGGAGACGGGTTGCAGGTCTGCGGGAGAGCACCTGGAGGGCAGCTGAAAGGAAAAACAGCCCCTCCAGCCAGGGAGCTAGATTCATTGGGGGCCCAACTTAAATGTCTCTATACAAATGCACATAGCATGGGGAACAAACAAGATGAGTTAGAGACCTGCACATGCCTGCAAGACTACGATCTAGTTGGCATCACGGAGACATGGTGG
>VYXH01009144.1:391957-410814 GCA_013397275.1 Burhinus bistriatus | reverse complement strand
TGTCACCCAGGGAGGAACGAGCCCGGCCCGCCAAGCTAGGGCTGAGCTTGGCAACGGAGAGCGAAAAAAACGCCCGTGAAAGAGGCGGGCTGGAGGGTAAAAGCCCAAACCTAAGTTTCTTCCCCTGTCCCGCTACTTTACTCAGGCAAGTCCCCCGCTCGCCGGGCGCTGTTGGCAGCGGCGCAGCCGGCCCTGCTTCCAGCCCGTCCCTCCCCCCGCTGCAGACCCGCCCGCCTGGGCGGGAGGGGACGGGACGGCACGGGACGGGACGGGACGGGCCGCGCCGCCGACGCGGGGATCTGCCACCCCCTAGTGCCCGCACGGCCCGGAGCGGGTCTACGTTCCTGGGGATTCCAGAACAAAATGTAAAATCCCCCTCCCTTTCCCTCCTCCGGAAGGGGTACGGCTCCCGACCCAGCAACAGGGCGCTGCCCTCCAAGGGGATGCCACCCGAAAGCGGGACCACAACCTGCATCTTTTCCCATCACCTCCTCCCCGGCCCACTCGGATTCGCTTGCGCACTGCCCCGAGATCAGAGTCTGCCTCCTCCCAAACATCTCTGTGATGAGAACGTCACCTTCAGAGCGGATCCTGCCCGCTGGTGAACCCAGTAAACGGTTGATGATGATAATCATGCAAGGAGCAACGTGTCATCGTCATTTGGAGGAATACTTTGATAAAATGACTTTGATCAAACATGTGGCAGATAAGTACGCCGGTGTAAAATTTTTGCTAACCCTCTTCTGCAATTCCTGCTTAGGGTTTAAAGGTTCTTGATGGGGCGGTTATAGAGTAACTGAAGTCACAGGCAGTGTGTGGTGAAATATATGTGTGCCGATACAATTTTTTTTTTATTTGCTCTCCATAAACTAAGGCAGGATGACAGAGGTTTCAGTTGCATTCTAAAGCCATGATAAGGAAGACGGAGTTTTCGAGCTATTCGGTTTACTGATTAACCAGCTCCTCAAGGCTTCACAAAGTTACTTAAGTTTTATGGTCACCGTGGATCTACTACTATGCTGTTACACGTCTGCACTTATGCGTTTGTTGATAATATATAAGCATATGCATTTTAAATTCTAGCCAATAAAAAAATTGCCAATGTTACTAGAGAGTCTTATGCTAACCACTGACATGAGCAAGGTCACACAACCGTACTGTAATTTCAGTACTATACAAAGTTCTGTTTGTTTTCTACTAAAACGCTGTTGCTACACTAGTTCAAAAATGTTGGCAAGGTGTGGTAAAACCAGCAGCTGTTAATTAATTGTACAGGTCTTGACTATTTTTAAGAGTGGCTTCCAGACATAATCTGGGCTGTTCTTTCCCCAGGAGCTCAAAACAGATGCAAACAAATTAATTTTTAGCCCAACTCACAGTGTGGCTTGTTAAGTGGGGTAACGTGCGTTCTCCGAGACATCTTTTCATCGCCGATTCTAACATTTCCCTTTTGCCTATTAAAGTCTCACATTTCATTGTAAATTAGAGAAGTAACCCTGAATCCTGGAAACTTACAGAAAAGTATTTAAACTTTTGTTGTTCCCCTCCCCTTTTTTTTTTTTTTTGGAGTGACTTCGTCTTGCACAACTTTCAGATGTTCACTAAAGCTTATCCCGATTTACAGCAGGTTCTTCTTTAAACTCGAGAAGCGGGAGGCAATCGGCTCTCAGGCACTGCAGCACACTGCGAGCAGCGTGGGCCCTGACTAGGCCGCACCCCAGCAGGGCTAGGCCAAGCCGGACCCCAGCAGGGCTAGCCCGGACCCTGGCACGGCTACGGCAAACGACGGGAGGCCTAGGCCGGAGCCCGGGGAGGTTAAGCCAGACCGCGGCAGGGCTAGGCCGGAGGCCGGCGCTGCGGGGCCCCGAGCCCGGGCGGGGGCGTCGGGCGGTGCTGCAGCGCCACCTGCTGGGCCTGCGCCGCCACGCGCCGAGCGCCACTCGGGGCTCTGGCCGTGGGAGCACGGCTAACTACCTCTATCGTCATCAAAATTTAAACTGTGCTCATAACACGGTTACGTGTAGAGACCGAACGCAAACAGTCGTTTACTGGGCACGTTACTCTTCCCAGGAGGCCGAAATAACAACGTATACCCACGTGTGTCTTTGCGTTGGCCGTGCCCAGCTGCAGAGCCAGAGCCAAACGTGAAGTCACAGCCTACAGGAACGTGAGGTTGCCTTGTAAAATGAGTATTTATTTTCGTTGTCCCATTTTCGCACTGGAAACCAGTTTAAGTTCCCAGAAAAGCACATCTGCAACGCACGACAAACCTTGTTGTGTTTCGGCCGGGGAGGCAGCTGGGCCCTCGGTGCACCCTCCTCCCCACGGCCGCCTCACCCGTGGGACGCTGACGGCAACGTCTCCCACGAGCCAGCGCTGCGGCACCACATCACTCCCGGTACGCGTCCGAGGGCTTTACGTTCCAGGGCTGCTTGTAGAGCAAGGTGTTTTGAAGTAAAGATGAAATTGTTTTGTTTGCAGTGGAACAGATGCTCTGTTTTGAACGCTGCCGTCTTCATTTTGGAGCAATTTTATAGTTGAGTGACAGGAAGAAAGAGGCATGCAGAAGACTAACTAATGCTGTTTCCATGTGCAAAACCCGGTTACTACCAAAGTGAGAATCCTTGCCTTCCTCCAGAGGGAAACGCAGTTAAAATTTAAAATGTAGTCTAAAAATTGTCATGGACAAAGAAGCCAAGGCTTGTTTCTTTTCTTTTAGAAACACTTAAAATTAAAAAACACCGTATTATTTTAATAATTACCATTCTACATCTTGAAAGGAGACAAAAAAAAAAAAATAAACATTTTCTTGGTATTAAAATACAGGAGGTAAAAATCTGGGATAAAATGTTACACAGCTACAGGTGGCCTGCACCTGGATGAATGGAAAATATTAGGTTTAGCTGCCTTACTTCCTACAGTAGCTATAATAAACCATGCTCAGCTGAATGAAATTATCAAATGCATGTAAAAGGACCAGTCTCCCACAGCATATCTGAGAAAAAAAAAAATCAACAGATTCATATATAAAAAACGTGGTTTTAGCTTGAATACTGGCTAGTTTGTTGCAAGTTTTCTGGAGTCATTATAGCAATCCCTTATTTCTTGAAAATCATTTGCGTTCAGCCCCCCCCGTCCATCTAATAAAATGCATGCGGCTCCCCGAGGATGAACTTCTAATAATTTACTTTTCCAGATTTTCATTTTTGCAAGTATCGTCAGGCTTCAGCAGATTTAATATTTTAAGGCAGACTGATACTCTCTCGTTTTGAATAGCTAATCTTGTGAATTCTGCAGTTTTGGAAAATTCTGGAGTCGGAGGTAGCGCTCTAAGAAGGTGTCCAACAAGCTGGGCTTGGTCCAGTGCTGTTCTCGATAGTTGATTAAGTTCTCTGTGATCTGGTAAAGTCAGATGAGTCATTGATATAAGCAGTAAAAGGTGCTTACTAAGTTGTCTGACATGAGTCAACTTCTCTGCATAAAAATTCACTTCCCCTTTATCAAACAGGTAATCATCTTCTTCCTTAACAAAAAGAAAACCAACAGTGATTAGAAAATGACTTGTGGTCTTGATAATAGTGAGAAAATTATTAAATATATGAAAGAAGATATATAGGGAAATAATGAGAATAGAGGTTTTACAGAAGAGCTTCTTTATAGCAAAAAAAAAAAAAAAAAGTAAAAATTAATATGCATCATTTTTCAAAGGTTTGGAAAAACACAGTTAAAAAGTTTCCTACTTTGCCAAAGAAATTTTACCTTCAAAAACCGGGCAGTTATGGTATAACTCTTGGGAAACAGTGGAAGTAAACAGTAGTCCTAATCCTTAACATGTGCTTGCCTTCCCCTGTGAAACTGTCTTGTATTTCACAGAGACCTCTCTGTAACCAGTATGGTAATTCGCTATATCATGGAGCTTTTTGAGTGGATTAAATGGAAAAGGAAAATTCTATCAGTTGGTGAAACATCAGAAAGGCATACCTAAACCACGAGCTGAAGAAAAGATTCATAATACATTTCATGGGTCATATTAATTGTCAACAAACTTCTCAAAGATGTAGCTGCTCCGTCTGGTTTACCTTTCAGCATTGTTTTGACTTTTACAGTCTTTTCAAGACAAAGAGAGCAGAATGTATTTATACAGCATTAGGTTTTACAGAACCAGTGTGGCAAAGTTTTTCTTTACGTAAATAATCCTTCTGAAGACAGTGACTGATGTGAACGAGGCTGTTTCACGTGCTATACAGAACCAGTCACATGGAAGGTGACACAAAGTTACCAAGTATTTAAATGACATCTCTGGAAAAGCCAGCAGTTGGGAGAACACTGTTCTTGAATGCCAGATGTGCCTGGCACCCACAGCAGCAATTTAAATTCATGGCAACCCTTCATCTGCAATGATACTGAAACACAATTAGTAACAGCCTCAAAATGTTTCAGTCAACACCGATTTGTTAAGTAATTCTTGATTTATTTCAATGTTTGCTTGTTGGTCTTTTTAATTTTATGCTGATATTGCTAGGCAACAGCCATCAAACTCTATTTATTCTAAATACTGTCCATGTGTTGTTTTTTTTTTTTTTTTTTACATTGTAAATCAATTAATACTGGAGTAGTGGTCATCAGGCTTCATCAGATGAGATACTTCATTCTATTCCTACCACAAGGCTGCAGAAACGTAGCGATCCCAACATGAGATAGCAACTGGTTGTTAAAATTACCAGGGCTGAAGTCTCCAAGTCTACTTTCAGATCGCTGTCTCCCAGCAGCCACTCCAGCAGGACTGGTACACCGGCACGGATCTCCCCCCACTGCTGGAGCAGCTCACACAGGATGCCAAACGCTAAATCCAAGGCCATCGGAGCATTCACTATCCGAAGTCCAAACTCTGCTGAGAGAACATACGCGTAGCAACACATAGCAAGACCACAAACATTTTCAAATAAACTCAGCACAAAAATGATTTCTTGAAAACAGATGCTGAATTTACACAAACTCATTTAGAATGAATGATGAATTATACTGCAAATAAGTTAGATGAATGTTTATTTCTGTCCCACTTGGGGCTTTTTCTCAATTCCAAAATAATATATGAAGCAACTGAAAATGCTGATGCTTAGTATTTTTTTCCTGCCCGTGTAGTAACATTAATTAATTTGGGTTTAAATATACAAAGATGTCTGTTAGAAAGGTCTCCAGAGACAGTCCTGACACTATTACATGGTGACTGTTTTTGCAAAACTGCAGCTATGCCTTAAATCTGATTTGACAATTCACTGGAACTCAAAACCTACAGCACATTCTGTTTTTAAAGGGCTGGGATATAAAATGAATCATTATTTGGTGTCCAATCTATATATAAGAAGATATATATACACACACACACATGTTAAGAGAGATCAAGCATGCAAGACAGGCTAAGAGAAGATGTTAAAGAAGGGAAAAGCAGACACTGGTTACAATGCCATCACAGAGCTATATTTATACAGGTTTTGCTATCACGCCAGGACCGTACACAAAGCCATCACAGCCACAATATATTTCTTCCCTAAACTTCCCCACTGCTTTCATTTGCACAGATGCTGTTTTAACTGTGTGGTTCCTAGGGCTGCCCTCAATAATGGAGTACATGAAAATGCCGGAAGCTCTGTTTGCACAAGAACTCTAAAAATTGCATTCACAGGAACAAGGTTCACCACTGGTAACATGAACAAAATTTTTCTTTTTTTTAATGGGGATGCGGGAAGAGGACTGGAGGAGGAGAGCTAACGAACAAGCCCCTCTAAAATCCCTATTACTGTGAAATGGATTTTGGCAAAACTCATCCTTGTCCACAGTCATCAGCAAAAGAAAACTGTTCACTAAATGGTCTGTCTTCTAAGTAGTGATACCAGAAGGACACACCATTCTTGAAGGCTGTCTTTTGTAAGCAGAAAACATAGCAGAGTCAGAATTATTTGAAAAAACCAATATGGACATGCAAGGCAGATCTTACTTTTTGTGACTGAGTGTATTTAAGTATTTCTCACAAAGCAAAACGATTACGGACATGAAAGAGGCATAGCAGTCCAGCCGAGACCTGTCTTCCACAACCCACGTTCAGGGCTGCAGCATGGATGTCTATTCTGTAACACCTCCCGAGGCCTCATGCCACCTGCAGGTTTTCTAGACTATGTTGGCACAGCAGAGAAATGTACAGTAAAACACCAGGACTAGGGAAAGACGTGTGCCAACAAATAAGGAAGTGCAGGAAACAACTAAGAGCAAACCAGACCCACAGAAAGATGGGTACGTGGTATTTGACAGAGCAGGCAACGTACCGAGGACATCAGGGAGGATGAATTAGTATTTGGGACCATAAGAACAAAGGACCGTAATAAGGAAGGGAGTGCAGGAGAAAGAACAGATGGTCGCTTCTTTATCTTGGAGTCAGATGAGGGTAAATGGAAATCTCCTTGAACAAGCAACAGGAAGGCAGGCAGTCAATCTCTTGGTGACACTAATAATGTTACATACGCAGTTTGTCTCTGCTAGACAGTAAAATGAAATGTCCAAATCTGTTTTCTTCATGTCAGGACTTATCACCGTATCAGGACATCCCTCAGCTTTGTCTGTGAGGGAGAGCTTGCAGGGATGCAGTGTGACATTCCCACACCATTTATTTTAGGTATTGAGTTTCTTTAGGTATTGTTTTTGCTGACATTTCTTTCCAGGACTTTTTTTTTTTTTTTTAAATTCCTTTCTTTGTTGCTGTGCCCTACTTGGTACCAGTCTGATACTCTAAAGAATGGTTACAATGGTTGTCCTCTCTGTTTTGATTTGCTTAGGCTCGGGTAGAAAACACAGTTTCATTCAAGTGCCATGGTGACCTTCGCTCCTCAGAAATACTGGCAATCCTCAGAGCTGGAAAAATAGAAATGAAGACAGAGCGCAGGGTTCTGAGCCTGAAACAAACATCCCAGTTACGAATGCTTAGAAAATGCAACGTTTTAAGCCCAGCTCTGTTGAATTCTGATGATCCTTTAGAGTTTTATGGATGACTACTGAATGCCTACAATTGTCAGTATTTACGTAACATCTCTTGCTTGTGTCACTTTATTTGTATTTGAATATTTAGCAAATTAAGTGATGCTGGGAGCTGAAAACCAAACATGTTATTTCCCACTGCTGTCTTCCTGAAGTTAGCTGTTGCTTTGGAGGACTGATTATAGATACAACTGCAGTTATTTAAAATACCTGCCTTTTTCTGGAGCCTTTTTTCCCTTTTAAGATTTAGACTCCTTAGGTATAAATATGGTGATGCTCTCTCTGTGAATGAGAACACTAGACTATTGAGAAATGCACCAAAACATATATTGGGGCCTCTAATTCTGTTATTACATGAACATGGTGAAAACTACAAAGAGGTAGTGAAACAAGTAACACGGAGGTATTGCTTAGACTGAACTTGCTTGCTAGCAGTTTTTCCACAGTGTGACACAGAAGAAAAGGCAGTTTTGTGGTCACATAGCACGGCAATCTTATAGGGAATCCTTGTGTCGCAACAAAGGAAATGGTAAGATTTTTTTTTTTTTTTTCCCTTCCACAGAAGAGAAGCAAAAAAAGTTACCAGAAAAACATATAAAGGAGGTCTAACACACAGGAAAAACATGAAGACCTTGAACACAGTACTGACCCAAAAGATGCTGACCACCATTCTGTGAACTGCAGACACCATTTAACTGATCAACCAAACTCATGCATCGGTTCTGGTGTTGAGATCAGAGAAAAACAAAGCAACATCACTTTGATACTTAGTCTTCAAAAATTTGGGGAAGAGCCTGCCTACCTTGGGTTTTGTGCTAGAGAACCCAGCACAGCAGCCTCCTGGTACTTGAGGTGTTGACACAGATTCAACAACAGATCAAGCTCTGGCAGATGAAGAATCTTCGCTTTCACCTGTCCCTCCCATCCCTCTACTGCAGAGCATCAGGAATGGCTCCATGGTTGCTGAATCACTTCCTCAGCTGCTGTTACTTACAGAGCGCACTGACATTAACTGACTTTGATACCAGTTCACACAAATTTGATGCTAAAGTAATTCAAGATCAGATTTGGGGACTACCATTGTCACAAGTATAACAAAGAGCTGGAGCAGGTATCCAAAAAAGGTATATCAACTCCCTAAGCTTGGAGTGCTGAAGTAATACAGGTAAGTAAGACCAAGCAAAGTTACACGCGTACCCATGATTTAATAAATAACGCTTTTAGAGGGGGAAATGTTCTTTTGCTTTGATGACCCCCAGCTCTAAAAGTAACAGCAATGGATGCTGTAAGCATGTACAGAATCTTTTAAGACACCCACAAAAGGTTATGTCTTCTAAAAAGAAACGTATGTGTCTTCACTGACATATCAACTGTTTACAAGAACTGCTCCTCACATCATCATTTGCCTGCAAAACACGGCTGATTTTCAAGAAGCCACATATTACACATGATGCTGTGTTGATGACTCATGCTATGACTTCAGAAAGTGGTCTGAGCAAGCTGGAAGTTCACCAGGGGCAAAAAGGGCAGGTGGCTCTCCTTTCCCTGCAGTCCCCTTGGGCCATGGGCTCCTGATGCTTACCTCCAGCCAGCTCAGGTACTGTGCTGATCAGCCAGTAAATTAACACTCAAAATAGCAGAATATGAATTTGGCACGCAACTCGGCGCGTGGGTTCTTCTGCTCAGCTGGCAAGCTGAGCCAGTTACCCTGCAGTCAGAATTGGTACAGCGGGGAGCCGGGGAAGGGAAGATCACAGGGCAGCTGCGGGGAGGAAAGAGGCCAAAGGGGGAGCAAGACCTTCTCGTTCAGCAAGCTGTTAGGTTCAGGTCAGCTGAACTTCCAAAACTTCCCCATCAGTCATGTAGACAAAATACTAACAAAGATGAGTCAAATGACTGAGTATTAACAGCCTTTCATAATGTAAGTAATTATTTAAAGTAACTGAATAAAAAATTTCAAATGACAGATTTCTAGAAGCTGCTCACAGCTGATGACTGCCACAGGAACTAAACCAGGAAAAATTGAACCCAAAGATGTAGCTGTTACTAAACACTGAAAATACAGTAGTGGTCCTAGCACAACAGTTCTACAAACTATCAAAACTGTGTTAAAATTATCATTTTTTTAAATTCTAAAACGTGTATGTTCCAACATGCAAAAACATCACGAGCAAGATAAGCATCTTACTACATAAGCCACTACAGGGGTTGAAATACAAAAAATTCTCTATGCTTTAAACAAGTAGTTACAAGCAGAAGAATTAATACTACTCCTTGAAATGAAAAACAAAAGATAAGAATCAGGTACTACACGCTTTTTTCATTTTGAGGAATTGAATTTTCATAAAGGGAAAGGGGTTAAGTACTGCAGTGTTTTAGTCTTTGTGAATCCACCCACATAAAAATTAGACCTCCCACATACACATTCATATACTCCAAAAGCTTTGATCATGCCAGATGTAAATATTTCTTCTAGTAGCCTATTAAGTGTCCTCCAACTATACAATTGTTCTCTGTTAAAGCCTTGGTGATACTATGAGGAACTGAAAGGATGTATTAAGAGCATACACACAGATTTTAAGGACAACCATGATAAAATATAGGCAAAAATATAAAAAAGCAGAACATATTCTTTGCCTAACAAAGCCTTTTGTAATTGGTTTTATACTGGAAATTGTTAACTAAAGTTAGTTTTAGATCAAAGGGTAATGCAATTTTTGTAAATGTATACTGTGTTCAGAACAAACATAAAGAGAAGTAAAACTGCAAGGAAGCTTAGTGTAACAGTCCTGAGAGAAAGCCTCACAAAGAACAGCGTACCAACAGCAAGCATGTTTTCAAGGAAAACATATAGGGCAAATTCTCCCACTGAAATTACAGAAAGTATTTTAGGTAGACGAGGTAACATATGTTTCACTTTTTTGCACAGTGCTGCCTACCTAGGTATAAACATGACTACATCACTATCAATACAGTACCTCGTAACACCCTGGTAAAATAACGTAGTATCCTTGCTTCAGAGACAAGCACGGACGTTTAAATCAACAAAGCTCACTGAATGATTGCTTGACAAAACTGGACATCTATCTCATTTCTGATACATCACCTTAACAAGATGATGAATATCAAGCAAAAGATCAGGTTCCCATCCAAATGGTGGCAGATCTAGCATCACAGTCACTAATACCTGTAATAGTAGATTTGCAAATGGAAAATTTCACCTATTGAATCACCAATCACTTTTTGTTGCATTGAAGGTTTTCTTCTTTTTGGCGTTAAGTACTAACCAAGTTTGCCCCTATTCTTGGCATATAAAATATAAGAGAACTGAGTGCAGCATTGCTGCAGATACATTTTTTATTTAAAATACTGTGTTTAGGTATGCACAGGCTTTGCAAAACTTAAAAAGCCTTCAAATTTAAAAAAGAAAAATATCCCACTGGCCCAACCTAAGAGTTACATAAGCTGGTAAACAAAGTGAGGTTAGAAGTAACGTTGAAATAACCTGCTTATATGTTCTACTTTGAGCTAGACAGGAATTGTGCAACTCTGGAGCAAGGCAACACTCAGGTGCCTTGCCACCAGAAAAACAGCAGGACAGAAGAAAAGCAGTAGCAGTAGAAATAAAGTGAAGGGGTGTTCATACCCACTCAGTCTCCACAAATAATGTTACCGTGCTATCATCCTTCTAGGCACTAAGATTAAAAGAGGACAACTGAGAAGTAAAACAACAACAACAAAAAGAAAATGCAGAAATGGTAACTGTTGTGTCCGGATAGCTGGCAGATGGCTCTCGAAAGGGTGCTTAGTCATTGCACTGTGTCAATTTAAGTAACAAACATCTAACTTTCCACTTTTTAAAATGACCATTTATGTAAAATCTAATACATAAGCAGATTCCTTTTTATAGTGTTTCATAAAATCAAAGGCGATTAGATCATTTCTATCCTCTCGAGAAATATCATTCCTTAGATGACGTGCAACTACTTCATCTGTTTTCCATCTTCCTGCCTGAGTCTGTTTTATAGCCGTGCTTTTTCAGGATAACTTTAAAAAGAGGCCCTTCCTGAAATCATGCAACACGATGTCAAAACACAACACTATTACACAAAACAAACTAATCAAAACTAATTTCTTAATAGTTGCAGACTCTGAATAGAGTGGCAGTAACGCTGTTCTCAGCTTTGACTTTGATTATAAACAGATCTGAGTTAATAACATGTCAGATTATGACAGAAACTTACAGCTCAGGACTGAGCAGAAAATTAAAGTTCCTTCTTGAACAAAAAAGCACACACATATTCATCATCTTTTCAAGCCTTTTTTTGGAATGTGAACAGAACAATATTTTTCAACTCAGGAACTAGATTCCCCCCCCCCCTTAAAAAAAATAATATATATATATGCATACATAAGCTTTTCCCATGCAAGCCTTGCCTGCTGTACTCAAAGGGTTTTATTACAAAACAACCACAGCTCACAGATCTGTCAGAGGAAATGAGCATTTGGATTTTACCACTTGCATTACCGCTTTTACAGAACCTCCCCCCCCAAAGCTATGTTCTAATTTAAACAGCAGAAAAACAATATCTCCTGCATAAACCCACAGAAGGCATGCTTTTCTTTTTGAAAAGGTAAAAAATAATATTATTCAGCAAATTGTTTAAAACACTGCCAATGAGAACGTGAGTATATTTTTTAACTCAAATTATATATTTATTGGGGGAAAAAAAAAGATACATACTCATAGTTTCAAATTAGTATCACCAGAACTAAATACATGACTGGAGAGTCTTGTTATGGGTTATTGTTCCAACTAAGGAATGTTTTGCTTAGCACTGATGAAGATTACTGAATGTGAATGAGATGTGTGTTACAGCTGTGCTGTAGGAACACAGGAGACCCATTTATCTTTGTAACATAGCTGGGACTTTAAAATAGTATGTGGAGAACGGTGGTGAAAGGTTTGTTATTTAAGGGATAAAGGAATGGGTAATCAATATAAAGACTGTACACAAAAGTCTTCTCCCCACACTACTTGAAAACCAACATAATTTGGGGAGAACAGTCAAGTAAGTAAAAGCTATTTTTAAAGCAGTAACAGAGAGGCAAGCTTTCCTACATTGCTATGCAGTCATATTTTGCATAAGGAGCCTATCCAGATCTGTAAGCTGCTGTCCCGTTTACTCACTTGCAATTAAAATGCTGATAAGAAAAAAACACTTAATAGATTATTCACATGAACACTCCATTTAACATTTACCGCTTTCAGACTCCAGCGCTGAGCACATGCAATTATTTTTCATGTATTCTTACTTAATTTTCAAGAGTATAACTCCTCATAACCTTTACATAACGGTGCCACCGTGTAATTAATAGAGCTAAATGAAGCACTGCCAGTAAATAATCAGTAGCCAGTCTTTGATGGATGAGCTGATTCTAATTCAGTCCATTCACTTTCAACTTTAATTAGTGGCATTGTATTCCACAAAGCAAACGGTTCCTTCATCCATGTGATGATCTAACATTGTGTAAGTGGGCTGAGAACTTGTAAGGTGTTGAAATAAATTTAGGAATGCAAAGTAAAAAGTCACAGTGATTACACATTCCTATATAATGTAATTATTTAAAAAGAAAGATGTAATATAAAGTTCCCACTGCAAAAGCCACTGATTTTAACAAGTACCATACACACCAATAAATCTTGTCAAGACAATAATGAGTTCCAATGCAGTAGTTCTCTCTCCTTTTTCTTTAGTTAAACCAAGTGATCTGAATTACTAGATGTATGTTGGTGGAATTTTTTGCGAGACACAAATACAGGCATAAAAATGCTATGTATTTCTAGATAAGTATTGATGCAACACTGTACTTGATTTTTTTGGTACTATAACCCTTGTTCTAGGTGCATGCTTGTATGACAAGTTGGTGACAATTGCTAAGCAAACTCTTCACTTTTGAATTACTGGAATTTAGAGTAATTTTGGATTACTGGAAAATTTTCTGATAAACATACAAAAATTTGAACTACTCAAGACCACTTGAGTTATGATATGCTTTGATCTTGTTCTACATTTGCTCCTGAAAGCTAGTTTACATTAGTATGTCTTACCCTTCTTGCAGCAGTTCTACTCTAAAAGGCGGGACAATGCAGAGTTGCAGATTCTTGCAAGCTGTGGCTATTAAGCATGTCTGAGTAGAGAAGACACTTGCTAACTTACTACAAAACATCTGATCCAGGTGTATGTGCAACTTACTGAATGCAGGTATTTTTTGAGCAGAATAGCAACAAGCAACTTGGGAACCTCAGCAACTCAGTTGTCGTATCTGTTCTGATACCTTATAATGAAACAGTATGGGGAGAGACTGTTTTTAAGATGATTTATATTTAATTTTTATCTTTGTTTCATATTACTTATTAAAAAAGGGTGACATTTGAAATGAAGTGACTGTAAAATTGTTCTTAGGAAAGTGGCATAAATCTTTTGTATAATAATTTATGTCAAAAAGGTTCATGATACATTCTCAGCTTCTTTACCGGTCCATTTTCTAAACCCATTTCCTCAGCACGTAAGAGCGTATACTTAAAGAGCAAAACCTCACAGAAGGGGTTCACTATACAAACACCTGATGAAAAAAAAACCAACCCTTACATCAAAAGCTTCCAATACAGTTCAGATAAGACAACATCTGAATAAGACAAAGAGATGAAACTTGTGTGTAAAGAATGGCTCACATTTTTCTCTTTTTGCTGACATACACGTACATAGATACACGATGCCATAAAAATATCATTAAGTTTGCAAACACACCATAATGTTAGAAATTACCAGCACCACAAAACATTCACACAAATGACCAAGAGGATGTTCTCCCCTTTCTTCTTTCCCTGTCAAGATCCAAATGCCTTCCAATGCCTGCTGCAAGCTGCTTTCCATGCAGTGTAGTGTGATCTGTTGTTACACAGTTTTCTGACATTCCAATCAAAAATGTCAGGTCTTCAGGTATTTCAGTAAGAGAGATAAATAAGCCAGAACATTTCTGAAGAGGTGAGGAATAGAAGCTGCTTAGTCTTGCATATAATGTAAATATATATACACAGACTGTTTGACTGATAAATATTATTCAATCAGCAATCAAGAGTTCTTCAATGGAAAGTCTAACATAGATACCAACATACTTGTCTAATACAGACTTTACATTTGTCTTTTCCATTTCCTTCAAAGTCCTTTGAGGAATTGGTTTGTGTCTCTTCAACTGAGAAGGAACCGAGATAGTGCTGTGAGTGGTCTCCCCAGTGTAATGATGTGCTGAATATAAGTGGTCCTTGCACAAAATACCACAAAAACGAAAACATTTGTGTCTCACCCATTAACGCAGACATGAACTACGCAACACCAGGGACTTCCCAGTCACTGGGAAGAAACCTCTCTTTCTGTTCTCTCTGCATTTAATACGTGGCTTTGAACCTTTCTTATTCCAAATATTCCAAAATATTCTAAACAGGCAAGGAAGACAGAATGGCTAAGTAACTTGTGACTCTGTCATTCATCATAATATGGAGTGCTTCACAAATCACCTGTATTTATATGATGTGCACAGAAAGAAGAAATGGCACTATCTATTCTGTAAGCAGAGTAGAGAGCCATTAAGATTAATAAATCTTGACTGATTTTAGATGTCTCATCTGAGACATTATGACCTGTTTCACTGAGTAGTCAGCACCCCATAATGCTGTAATACTCAACGTGCATTTCCCTGTGGCTTTAGCTGTATGTGCTCTGAACGCCTGCAAATCGTGCCTCCAAGGTATCTAGCTAAGCACTCAGCAAACTAGTGACCTCCTTTCCAAACTCTAGTTGGGGTGACTTGCTTACCTGCGCAAAACAGCTCTCTGGGAGAGGCAGGGATAGAATACAAATCACAAGAGCAGCACTAAATGGCTTTGGCACGTCCCTTCTTTTGATCCTGGTCTTACTCACTATCACTTTCAGTTTTGCAACTGAGGTAGTACCCGTTGGAATTGATAGTTTCCTATACTGTATTTTCCTGATTCATCATCAGAGAAAATCTGTCTTATCTCCTGAGATCTAAAGTACTTACGTAAAAAAACCCCAAAGAGTGATAGTGTAGCTAATCCTTGCTTCTTAATACATGCAGCACAACAAGGTTGAATTAAAGTTGAATTTCCTGACTTTTGGATATTTGGCCTTCCAATCTTACAAATATTCTTAGTGTGGGAAACGGGTGGAAGGGGAAGATGGCAATGTATATGTGTAATTTTCCAAGTTCCAAAAAATGAAAAAGAAATCTATAGCTTACCCAAACAATGTGACATTATATTGAAGCTCATGAGTCAGAGAAACAGCGGAGCCACAAGGCTGACCACTCAGGCGTCTGTCGCTCGAAACGAACAGAGTAACAGGAAACAGTAACATCACTGGAGATGGGAGGTATACCCATAGCATTGCTCCAGTGTCTTCTACCTAGCCCCAGTCACCAGACCCCACAGTATCTCAACACAGGTCTAATTATCTTGATGATTTAAGCCCTCGGTTTGATACTCAGACTCTTAACTACCTCCAGTCACACTGTGTCCCAAAATGCAGGAAAGTGTTTCCCTTTTACCTCCTTTGTCCATTCTGCTGCTTCTCTACATTCTTCCTCCTTCTCTACATTCTTCCTCTTTTGGGCCCAGTTCAGCCTCTCTCTTGCCATGACTTTCATCACAGATCTTTCTCCTCCTTTATGCCCTCCTCTCACATTGGCAAGAGCGAGTCTCCTCCCCTAACCAGACTGACCATCACCTCCTGTTCCCTTTTTCTCATCGGTTCAGCTTGACTCCTTCAGCAGTCAACTATTTTTTCTGATTTACCTTTTTCCCTTTCTCTAACCAGAAGCAACGGCTCATTCCTCCCCATTTTGCTGACCACTCACAGGTATTATTGAAAGCACAGGAGTTTTCATTTCAAGTGCCTAAATGCTGCCCACAGCCACAGCTGCAGAGTCCTTCTGAGGCATGGTATTCCTGGCACAGAGCATCCTCAGCAGCCCTGCTGGGAACAGAGGTAAGCATTTCAGGAGCAGAGAAATTTAAGCTGCTTAGTGAACACAAAAATCTTCAGAGGTTTTAGCTTTTAGGCTCCTTTCAGTCTCTACTGAATATATATATAAAGTATAGTATTTTATAGTCCTATTTCTCAGCCAAATTTGTACATATTTTACCAAAAATATCTTGCTCCAAAGCACACATGTATAACAGCATTCAAAGAAACGGCCTTCAATTTTTTTCATAGTCTGTGTAAAGATAGCGTTTTCCCTTACTTGCCTATGTAGAATCATGTCTACTGTAATAAAACCAAATAATTAAAGTAAAAAAACCCCCAAAACAACAGTATGGAAAAATCTCAGTACCAACTAGTAAGGATTAACACAAGTAGCTGAAAAACAGGATTTTATAATAAGAAGTGTTAGGCAACCTGAACAACAGACCATCAACCCTCCTTATAAAAATCTAAAGTTCACACAATTAATTTAATTTACAAAACAAATTATAAAGAGAAGATGGAGACAGAAAAGCAGAAGGCAGTAAGTTTACATAAGTCAATTAAAGGTCTGTTGAAAAAGTGTAAGAAACAGGATGAAGTGGGAGGGCAGGTAGAGATGAAGGGAGCACTCAGTGCACAGAAAAGAATAACAGCTCTGGTGTATTTTATTCGATCAGGCTGGCAATCTAGAAGAATAAACAACATCAAAGAGATTTTTGTCCCATTTTTTAACAAAATAAGGAAATCAGCAGGCATACTTCTGTGTACGTGTTTCCCACCACAACTTCTGAACCAGCTGTACAATTTCAATCCAGTCTGACAAAAAGGGTAAGGGAATCCAAAATATTAAGTCTTGTTTCTAAGAAACTAGCCAGCTGGGTAAAGAAAAGAGACCCTGTTACTGTCCCGCCTAGCGAAAGGCCGAAACTTCAGTCATCAGACATGACAAAATTCATTTCTCTGCAAAACAAATCCATGAAAAAAAACCCCAAACTCCCTTCATTTCACTGTTCAAGGAACTTTTTTTCCTTTTCTTTTAAATAAATAATGCCATTTGCAGCTACAATCCACACCGGCATATGTCTTTAACACAGACACGTATGTCTTTAACATAAAGACTTTTTCTGTCTTTAACATCTTATTTTTCCATCCACACTTTTCAACTGAGTTTGCTTCAGGAAAAGGCCATATTCTACTTCACCTTGCCGTGGATGGCACTAGTTGAGCCCTCACCACTAATTGTGAGATTCAGGTAAAATCTTCTGATTTGGAGAATTTACCTTTACTCTGTGACAGCCTTCCATAGTGTCGCACAGATGATCACGCCAAAAATTAAAACACAATGCAAAAGACAGCAGCTGACAAGCAAGGCCTGCCTGCCTTGCCTCTACTACTTCTACGAATTTGAAATGAAACCACTGCCGTGTTCTACAGACTAGCACAGGACAGAATTCAGTTCATATACATAAGTGAGATTTCACCCTGAGATCCCTTTCTCCCTAGACTCTCCTTACACCCCACTGTATTTGCACCCCAAGCTCTGTGCCAACCTTGCCTTAGGGCAGCGTGAAGTCATTGGCTCCAAAGAATCACATCCTCTATACTTTGGTATATAACCTGCAAGACTATTTCCCATCTCAGTATGATCTTGCCTAATTAAACTAATCTACGCAACGCATATTGCTTTAGGAGAAGGAAATCAATATTGGGACCATCTTTTCTGAAAGACTCTTGACTTGTTCATTAACACAAAGTTTATTTGATCCTACTCTTACTCGGCTTCAGAGAACATGGCACATACGTTTTCCTGATATTTCTGAGAGGTGATGATGATGGAATATGGGATGCTAGTATACTATATTGCAACATGGTGATTTACTTGCATAATTTACATTTGGGGAATGTGAATTAAAGTGGAAAGATATTATGGAAATTTAATTCTTTGTTGTGCTTCTTAATACCTGTACATTAGACACAGATTTCACTAAATATAAGGAAATAAAAAAGAAAAAAAAAAAAGAAAATCTATCTTCTGCTGTTTCTAGCAAAAATAGGTTAAGTTGAGCACCTGAGTGTAATGATCTATAGTCTTGAAGTTTTAGTATTACAATATACAATACGTAGATTCTGGGATTAGAGAAGGTTGGTTTTGTTTGGGTATGAATTTAGAAGAAGGAAGCACATGAAGGAGAAATCTACAAAGTGTACTGTGGTCTTCAACACAAACATGAAATCAGCACATGAGGGAAAGTAAAAGGGTAATTAACATAGCACATGAAAAAATGAATGGGTTTTATTTGTCCGGGTAACAAGATATTGTAAGTCTAACCTCCACTGTGATCAAGCCAAGTGTGTAAGTTAATCAAGACCTTCACTAAAGTATTTCTGTTAACGCTTTCATCTTACCAGTGGGAATTATTTATAAAACCATTTTCCACTGCTAGCATGACAAGGTGATCATTAACACAGCACAGACCATACGAAGGAACAAAATTAAAAACATGCGAAAGTGGCATTACACTGGTACTGTAAGCAACTGCCATAAATAATTCTGCTCCTCAAAGTGATTTCAAGTCTTGTTCTAAATCTAACAAATCAAAAGCCCTTTATAAAAAGTTTAATTCTCAAAATTTAAATTTCTAGGCTTCCCAAGGATGTTTAGTTTGACTTTCCCATGCATGAGAAATCAATTTGTTCAACCAAGCCAGTTCTGAGTTCCCCTTCTAAGAGCTCATTTGGAACTGATTATAGAAAAAAAAAAAAAAAAAAAAAAAAAAAAAAAAA
>VYXH01009144.1:371327-391932 GCA_013397275.1 Burhinus bistriatus | reverse complement strand
AGTTCCCCTTTTAAAGAGCTATTTGGAAAAAAAAAAAAAAAAAAAAAAAAAAAAAAAAAAAAAGACACTGAGTTCACTGAGTTTTACACATCTTAGGTTGTGAAGTAAGAGCCCATTGTATCCCACAGCTGCTTCCCCCCATCAACACACCATGAATTAAAGCAACCAAATCAGTGGGAAAGCTCAGGAAATCGGTAATACAATAAAACCACCTTTCATTCTAGGGTGCTGCTTTGACTCTGGCACAGGTAGGTACTACCTTGGTCATTAAAAATGCTGAGTGCTGACTTAGGTGAAAACAAGCTGGTGGTTTAGATTAGTTTGCAAAGGTATTTATATTCCCTACCTCACTCCCACCCACGCATACACAAATGAAATTCTGCGTGCAAAAATCTGCTTGCAGAATGTGCTACCTCATTCTTGGTGAAATACCTCTCAGTGCAAAATGACATTAGAAGTAACTATCAGTATCCTACATGCACGCCTTGAAATGGGGCACAGGCCTTGCATGGGACACATATTTTTACATGGGGCTCTGAGCAGGTTTTCAGCATGATTCTTGCAGAGGTGGTATGTTGCAAAGGGCAGAACAAGAGGAAATTTGCACCATTGATATCTGCTCAGTCTCTGCTGCTGAAAGACAATAGCGCTTCATTCTCCACAGCTGTTGACTAGAGTTTTCCATAAGCAAAACATTTTAAAAAAAATAATATTATTTCCCACAGCATTACACATGCACTTCTTAGCATACATTTTTGTATTCTTTCTACATATAATATAAATATTTAAATTAACATTTCACATATTTAGCTTAAATGTGAACAGTTTACAAACTAGATGTCTACAGTACTGAGATAGACTTTTAAAGGTATGTGCATTCAGGGCTATGAGGTAACAAAGGCATGGAAATAATTAATTGAAAACTTGTAAAATTTAGCAAGCTCTCCAGCCCATCACATGATTTCAGCAGGTATCCTATCTCAGCCTTTATGAAGAACGCCATGTGTGTATGGGTGTGCCTACCCAGGGCTCTCCCAAATCTTTCGGATCAGAACTTCTAAACTACGGTTCTCAACTGCACTGTACGTGAAATTGGTATTCAGGATACCAGAAAGTTCGGAGATGTACAGTCCCAGTTAGAACAGCACTCTGTTTGTTCCAGCTTTCACCTGTGCCAGGTAACAAATGATTGAAGAAAATAACACCAACTTCCATATCCTCATTTTCAACTATGTCTAACCTCTGGCTGGGTGCTCTGAGAAACTGAGCTCCCTATAAAAGGAAATTATTTTCTTTTCAATTGTATGCAACTCCCTTTCATTCTTCCAGTGTTGTTCTTTCCCCTATTCCCTTTCCCCAACCCCTAGTTATTAAACAATTCTTCTTGAAGCAACAGGATTTCTTTTCCATTGTTGTTTTTCTGACTGTTTTGCAACACCATCTAGCTTAAAAAAATACTTCTTTTTAAATACCTGTCCTACATCAAATTGCTCGGGTCTGTAGCCATTGGTCTTTCAAAAGAAATCTCTTGGATCAGCTTTACGCTTTCATAGCAACAGTGACACAGAAAAAGCAGTATTAATGAACTTCTAGAACTTGCAGCAACTTGTCAGCAAAACAATGCAATTTGTGCCCAGACTTCATTTTTATAGACGAAGTACAAGCTACAACATTATTACTGCAATTTTCATTTCAGCTTTTTTTGAACCAATAAAATTGGAGACCATTTATTCAAATAATACATTTGAACCTTGATATAAGAAGAACTCAATATAGTAGCAAAATGTCATACAGATTGTAGGCCAGATCCTGCAATCTTCGCTTATCATGGAACCTCTACTATGTCTCTAAATAAATCTGTTAAAATCATATGTCAGAAGTCTAAGTATGATTAAAAAGCTGAACATTTTTGTTGATTCTTAGCATGCCCATAATTAGCAATGCAGAATGCCAGCTATTAAAAAAAAAAAACAAACAAGACAACAGGAAACCAAAACAACAAAAAACCACCACAACTCTTCATGACCAAGTTTTAAAAACTAGTCAACATAGGGCAGATAATGCAATTTATTTTCACCTGGCATTCCTTGACATTCTTTGTGTCTCTTGTGAAGAGTACTTCTGTTCCATAGGCTTCTAAAGCACTAGTTCTTCTGCACTTTCAGCTCATTCAGGGAAAGCATGAAATAGCTCTGTTCACAAGAATGTGATCAGTCCTTCAGTTCTTGTTTACCCCTGGAGAAGCTGATTTTGCATAGTTTACTGGCCTGGCTTGCAAAACTATTTTTTTTTTCAATGAAGACAAGTAACACTGCTACTTACTTTTTCTATAATCAATCCAGGACTAAAAAAAAAAGCCACTAAAAGATACACGCACAGATTTTAATTTTTTTTTAAAAACACTAAAATACCATACCCCTCTCAGAAATAAAGTGCAATGTTTTAAAAGCAGAAGATGATCAAGAGTGGTGCTATTTTGCATGTATTAAAAGGGCACACATTTGTTAAGCTGACAGGGACAACACTGTCACAGCATGTCTCAGAAAACCTGGTTTCAAAAGCCTAGGAAGTTTCATAAACAAGGAGGGTGTGAATTCACTTTGGCTTCAAGTAAATGGTTCTTCATTAATATTTTACTAAGACACAAAGACTCCAAGTTTAGTAGGTAAGCTGCAGATAGCAAACAGCCTTGCTCTACTCTGGCTTTGTGACTAAAGAGAAAATAACTGGCATCAGAAAAAAAATAAAATACAAAGGCAGACTGTATAAGCAGTGATGGGTCCCTGAACCCAAAGGTAATTACCAAAGAGTTTTCTGAACAAAAACATTTAAGCCCATTTTCTGTCTTTGTCAGCCAACTTTTCCTTTGTATCTAGGGATAATAGCTAAACATTATTCATAGAATCACAGAATCATTTAGGTTGGAAAAGACCTAAGATCATCTAGTCCAACTATTGACCCTACTCTACCAGGTCCGCCACTAAACCATGTCTCTAAGCAAGAGCTACCATTAAACCAGGAAACAATCATATTACAAATGCCATCTATAAGACCTCAACTACTTCCCAATCAGATCTTCCAAAAGTTTTCATAACAATAGGGTATCTTTTTAGGCTATAAAACTAGAATGTCAGATATAAAAGACATATTATTACAAAGACCCAAAATATACTTATTAGCATAAAAATATGATACGACAGGTCAAATCTGCTCCTGAAACAGTCCTAAATTTATTCTAGCAGAGAGACCAGATGAATTCATTTACACTCCTAGCCCTCAATTCTTTCATCCTTGCAACTGACCTGTAATTGTTACCTTCTTAGAACTATTACAGGAGATGTAAAAAACCCCAAATTATAGCTTCTAGCCACAGTAAGTATTTCATAATCTCTACCACGTGTCATTTTGCTTTCTGGAACAAACTTCTTAAATGTAAGGTCACCATAGTCATCAGATAGTCACCAACTAGTACAGGTATTTACCACCTATTTAGTTTGCCAGGATTTACATGGTCATCATTACACATCTGTCTCCCTGCATAAATCCTACTCTGTGCATGTGCAGAAGGAAGTATTCACCATTAAAAGCATGGAAGGGAAAAACAATGCAGCCAGAGGTATTGTCCCTTATGCAGAAGACCGAACATTCAACATTTTAAGGACAATGTTGTCCTTTTTCTCTGTGAACGCCGTTCTACTTATGATCCTACAATTACAGATAGCGTAAGTTCATTATCGGTGATGTTACCTTCCATGCTTACAGTACGTTTCAGTACCATCTAGTGCACTTCACTGTGCAGAGTGTTCTAGTAATTCCCAGCAGCACACCCACTGCGTCCCTCGCTAGGACCCGCTTCAGAGGATTCCCAGAATACGCACGCAGCTGTTTGACCTTTCCTCCTGTCCTCAGCACGCCTTATCTAATATAACCGTAGAGCTTTCACCACCTTACAGTGTCTCTGAATACAAAGTCCTACACCATGTTTGAATATAATGCTGCAAACTGCTGCCATGACTTTACACCTCTCCACTGAGGCTGCAAGAAGGATTGCTTTTAACAAGGCTATTACATAGACTCCACGCACAATCTTTTAAAAATAAATTTAATTTGTAGAAAATCATCTTGTTCTGTAACAGGAGCAGCTCTGCTTTGCTGTGAGTTTTTTCTGCTTTTGATTGTATTGTGTCTTTATCATACTCTCTTCTGCTTCTGCCTAGATGGGTCCTGTCTATGGGCCTTTTCTGCTTTCCACTGCTTAAAGGCCATTTGGATAAATGCCACCTCCCATTTCAATCCTAACATTCAGCTCAGAAGACTCCTCTTTCACAGCAGGCTTAGAAATCCAGTTCTTTTTAGTGAGCTGTGCATATAGTTACCAGAATGAAGTTATCAAGAAGACTGTCAAAGCAGAAGAAATCCTGGAGCTGATCCCAGAAAAAAATTTCATTAACCTTCCTTCCACTTGTCCCCAATACAAGGAACATAAACATATTTTGGCTAACACGATTAGCAGTTTTCCATTAGTAACCCAGACGATGCTGTGAGAACTTCTGGCCCATCCCCAGGCAACCCGTGGCATATCACAAGATCTGACTGGGAGATTTCTCTGACCAACTGATTCCAAAATTACAAGAGACTGAAGGTAGCTTGAAAATCATGGACGGCAGTAAGTACGTTCAAAATGTTCTTTCCAATTTGCTGTTTTTTCCTACCCAGGGCTCTAGGAAAGATCTGAAATTGATCCAATTGTGAGAAGCTCTTAACTTTCCGCATCATAGCAGTTGATGTCATGTACCCACAATGAAAACATTCAATCTCCTGTATGCAGCTATAACCATCCACAGCACTACCAACCTCCATTTTTCAGGCTGCTCCAGACAGCAGTTTCAGCACAGCTCTTTCTACAGACAAGCTCTGACTTTGTGCTTTTTGTAACCTTTCCATCAAATCTCTAAATAGAAAAGGAATTCAAATCTCTGAATAGAGAAGAAAATGCACAAGTCTGACTTACATCCAGAAAAGGAAATCTATCACCTACGATCCTGCCACAGACTCCAGTTAATGCATCCTCAAAACACTTTGCGTGCATGCAGTTCCTTAGTTTACATTCAGGTAATTACCACTTATTTCTCAAAGCCAAGCAGCTGCCAGAACTGGTTTTAAGAGCCACAACTAAAGGAGTTGTTTGGGGCCTCGGAGGTCTATTAGCCTAACCTGAACATCAGGGCAAGTCATCCAGTGCATGAAAAAAGTTGAACCCTAACCATTAATCTTTGCCCAGGATCAGAGTAATCTGACACTTGTTTTATTCACCACCGTCCTTCCCAGTTGCCTCACCAGAAGACTACGCCAACACAGAAATAGAGCAAAAAATGGTGAACCTGTCCCCAAGTTTGGCAAGAGGATGAACACCTTAGTCATAGGAAAAGGAGAGTTCTGAACATCTTGTTAGTACCTCTCCTTTATATACTTCATTAAGAGAGAGACATGGCAACTTACAACTTGCATATTGCACACAGGAGTGGGGCACAGGTTCTAACCCCCAGTTACTTTCCATCTCCATTGCCACAACATGGACTTCAGCGCTTTGTAAGTAAACAGGTCTGGGGAGAGGAGGGCTAACACAACATGCTGATGAACTAAAGCTTCAAGAAATCCATTTAACACATTTACCCAATGGTAAACATGTGGAAGAAAAGCTCCTTTTACTATGTCCGAGTTTGCATATACTTTAAGTAATAGTTTGAAAACTATTTTTTCAAATGCCAACAAGCACTTGAGGCAACTATTAAAGTAAAATACCTTTCTTATTGCTTCCTGTGCAGTACATGGGATGCTCTACCATGCAGCTGAACACTACCAATGACAATGGTATTTTTAGAATTTTAGGTTTCTCCAGCGTTTCCTCTTAGCTGTTTCACTAGCAACTGGAGCAGTTTAATCTGAGTCACTTGTCCTGAAATACTTCATGGATCAGTTGTAAAGGACATTTGGGGTACAAGTTTTGGGATCATGCCAATCACCCATGATTTGCTGATATCACCTGTGGTGTTGATGATGAATGCCAGACCATTGTGCTGCATTAACATCACACAGGCTGTGTTATCTCTTATCTCTCACTCAAGTGATTTACTAGATCTTCTTAGGGCACATAATGTATAAAAACTTCTGCGCAGCTTTAGGTCACTGAGAAAGATTTTTAGAGGATAGGAACAAGAAACATAAATCTGAGCAGAATTTCTTCTCTCCTAGTCTCTTTCAAATGTTAATACAGTTAGTCTGATGGTCTCTTAACTTCTCCTTTCCTACCTCTGCTAAGGCTTATTTACACCACACACACCCCAAAAACCCACATGCAAATAAGCCTTCTTGCACGCACCTTCATCATAGAGACACCTACTCTAGATTCATGAAGAAGTTTATTTTGAATTTACCTTCTATATTAATGACGTGTGAAACAATCAGAGGCACAGGAAACAAGCAGCTTTGCTTTTCTTCATGCCAAGGAGACAGCATGGTTCACAAAAACAAAGGTTCTACTCAGTCAAATGCTAAAGCCTAGAAAGGAATTCAGAGCTACCTTGAAAATGTTTTAGTTCTTTCATCTAATTAAATGATATTTTTTCTTTTTCTTCCCCAAGCAGCATAGTTTAACTTCTCCCTTTACTCACATTTATACTCTCTAGTCAATAAGCAAAATATAAGTTGCTGAAAGGCTCCCATGTGCATTTAGTCTGATACAGTAAGATAGGGCTGAGATACTGTGGGCCACTAAAACACAGGTCAATACCCAGCAATGAAGACTTCCACAAGAATCTCAACCCGATCTGCTCTGTAGAACAGTGCCACCCGCTTCCCATGAGGATGCCCTTCAGAACTTCAGAAGGGGGAGTTAGCTTCTTTAAACCAGGCAGCTAATAACGGAGTTTTTTGCTGGTGAATCAAAAAATAGGACATTCGTCTTTTTCACTGATTATTTTTTCTGAAGATAAAAAGTAGAATCTATCAGGAAGGGGATAACCATTAAGAGAAGAAAAGAGAGCTTTGCATTGCCTTTTGTTCAGAAACTCCTGGCACAGGAGTATCATCTATGGCTTATTGCTTAAGTACGTGAAACGGGAACAGAAGGAACAGGATTAATATATCTGAATTTTTGGCCAGTGGATTAAATCAGCAATATGTTCAAAATTGACTACATCATTTGTAGCCCAAATGCTATTCTCGGAATTACTCAAGAACTAAGGGAAATAATACCAACATTATTGGACTGATTTTCAAAGATGTTTACAACGCATCCAGCGATGGTGGTGCTCAGACTGGGCCACTTATCTTACTAGTGCTGCAGCCATGCAACTTCCAGTCCATGAGCTAACTTGCTCATCCCTATACTATGCTGCTATTTCACAAGAATGTAGCAGAAGGTTCCCAAAGGCCTAAATTATACTCGAGAAGAATATCTAGGATGTTAAATTATTCAGGCACTTTCAAAAGATTTACTCAAATCTGTGAATCTAGCTGCTCATCTAAGCTTGATTCAGCTTAAGTTTAAAAATCAGCTAAACTGGTGCTAATGCTGACAACACTAAAAAAGCTCTTAAACCAATTTAAGGTTAATTTGGTAATTTACCAACATAAAGGTTAAGCTGACTAAAGGTATTTTTTAGATGGAATTTTATAGAATTGAACTAACTTAGCTATAATAGTAAAATACAGTTTATTCAAACTTCTCTAATACTGACAAGCTCCTAACTTTACTTAAGGTAATGCTTCTCTAAATAAAAAAAGCCATAGAGTAAAACGACACCATGGAATACAATTTTTGTTCTAGCACTGAGTTACTTGAATTTTTTCAGGCTATTCAGTAAAGAGATCATCAGTAGAGAAAGAAAATTCCTATTTCCCTGACTTAAATGATCTCTCTTGTAAGGAGTAACCCTCTTGGATAAGAAATGCTGCTGTGAATAGGTCTAGACTTTACACAGCCATGGGTCACTAATTTAATTAGATTTCAAAGCAGCTATTCTACGTTTACACCGAATACAATACTTCCTGTAGCCTCCCTCATACTAAAAGGAATAAAACAATCCCCCAGAAGTTTACACCTCAATGCATGAGGAAACAACAACAAAGTGTACATACAATACATCGAATTACAGATGGGGTTTATATTGTTCACGTTATTAGTAAAACCTTAACTACCTGCTAAGTTGGTATTTTTAGCAAGGAAAACAAAAGGTTTTCTCGTTTCCAGTGAGACAGGATTCAGTCTGACCTGCTCTGCTCAGAAAACAACGGCCGTCAGCCAACCTCAGTGACTTCCCCTCCTAATTATGAGTTTTTACACATATCACAAAATTAAATCAAACTTCTCTAGATGAATAAAAGAAATTTAAAAAATTAACTTTACCGGTAACAGCGGGAGGTCTTGCTTTCTACAAAAAATAATAGGGTTCGTAGGGGTTTTCCTGGGGGCAGGGTAGGGTAGAGCGAGCATAGGAGCCCTGCTGTGTATCAGGGTTTGGTTTTCTGAGCTTTTCTCCTTTCAAATGAAAATGAGGGCTGCAGTTTTCACAGGGTTCTTGTATCACATTTGTTACCGAGTTTCAGACTCCACAAGGCTACCGCTCTCATAATTTGAGGGATCCAAAGCTGCATGGATTAGTTACTTGAGGAAGCTGGGGGTTTTGCCCTCGCTAAAAGTAATGAGAGAATAACAAGAAACCATGTTCATATTCTCCTCCAGGAGATAACATAACATTTCAAAGCATTACACAAGATAGGAGCTGTTACTGGAAGTGAAACCACAGTAACAGACGGGATCATTTGCCTTTGGTTTCACCATCTATAAATGACCTGAAAGTACCTATTATTTGACACAATCGTACTGCTACGCATTTGTAATGTTATTCAGCAACATGTATGTAGAGGAAAAATGTCCTAGAGCAGTTATATGAACAATCTGTGCAAATAGATTTGTTATTATTAACAACAGTTCAACGTCACATTATTCTGCTGAGGCAGAATAAAAACTTAGCCTCAGTCCAGATGTTACACACAAGTATACACCCTCTCACACTCTATTCTGCCAGCTTGTATCATGTATGAAGTGCAGGGGCAGTTGTCAGACTATAGTCAGGGGTTCCTTTGGATGAAGTTGACAATAGAGTTAGTTCTGTAAGCAGCTACAGGCTTACATGCTGTATACACAGTGAGAGAGAGAATTTTGTCAGGAGTGGATATAACGAAGCTAGTGCCAACATTCCTGGCAGGTCCAATGCTTGGATTTTGTGAGCAGCATTCCCACTCTGTGTATGGTGAATTAACAGCAGTAAAAGGTGAAACATATCATAACCTATTTATACAGTGCAGTATATCTGGAAATATAATGGCTACTAGGACGTAAAAATTTTTGATGCACAAATGAAGCTGAAATTGTAACAAACTCTTTACTCTCTCATGTTAGCTATTGGTAATGGCAATGAAATAAAACTGAAGCAATTAGAGAACATATGAAAACGGGTTTCTGATCATCCATTCCTCTTTCTAATCTCGAGTCATCTTTCTGATCTCATGATAATACTGCTGGGCCACAATACTTATTTGTCATTGTATGATGGAAATGAAAAGTCAGCCAATGTAAGATAGCCAGCAATTTGTTACCAAATAAAAGGTTTAAAGAGAGCCGTTTTATGGCTTCTAATGAATTCCAGTGTATCAGCTTAGATATTTTAAAATCAGTGCTGTGATGAAAGAGCTGACTTTCATGGTATGAAAACCGAGAAAAAATAAGTAGATATTTGAATGTCATTTAAAAATTGCCAGCAGAGAGAGCACTGGTGATCCATGAAATGTCAAAGCCCCAGACCCAAACACATTGCATACTGTCCTGTGCACACGAAAAGAAAGGTGGTAAATGAAAACAACAAACAACCTTCAAAGGTAAGCTTGTTTTAATGTGGTTGTAAGCAAAAGCCACAGCAGCAGAACTCCTTGCCCTGCTCCCCTAAAAGCTAGAAAGCAAAGCACAAAAAGTGAAAGGAGTTTAGTGGGGAAAAAATGGATCACAGGAAGGAAAAATAATGAAGTAAAATGGAGGTGGAAAGAAACTGGATTCTGTCTTTTCAAAAGCAGCATTCTTTGCTTGTCACAGATGAAAGACACCGATTTCATTAAAAGCAGTTTAAGTGAAAGAACAGGAAGACACAACTAAGTACAACTAAGGGGTTAACCTAAGTTTGGGGTGGGGGTCCCTATCCTAATTAGGCACATAGTGAATAAAAAACAATTATGATATTTCCTCAATTATGGCCACTTCTGCTTTACAAAGTGGTAAGTTATAACAGCAAGAGCTGATGTGACCTTAGTATTAATTAGGAGGACAGAGCCCTCATCTCTGGCACAGGGATACAACAAGGAAGAAGGGAGAAGATACAAGGAGCCAGAGAGAAAGAAAATCCAGCACTGCCTTATTTCCAGAGAAAGTACCATCTTGAGACATTTGAGGATGCCCCTCAAAGGCTAGCATCGGGGACCTGAGGCACACATATGCAGAGCCTCTTGATACTCAAGAAAGCTTTAGCTGAGGCTAGATAAATTGCCAGAGCTGTGATGAGCGTGCTGGAGTTTAACAGAAAGATGACAGCTGTCCACAACACATCCCTCTTTTTACCTTCTTCTACCTCATAGTGCTGTGCCTAAACAGTACCAGCTCAAAAACACATCTGCCACATGAACACATTCCTGGCTACTTCTATCTACAGTAGTGGCAAACATACATTTTTAATGCCTTTTCTTTTTTTCTTTTTTCTTTTTTTTTAAAAACCCACAGAGCTGCTTTATCTCTAGTCTAGCAGAAGTTCACATGGAGATGGCTGACTCATGTGAACTGACTGCAGAGATGCTGATACAGGTATTACTGAGTAGCACAGACCAGTAGGGACCACCAGAGAGAGAGATGAGCTTGGTAGCAAATTCTAATTCACCCACACCACGTAGAAGAATGCGTCAGCAAAGACTCTCAAAGTGAAGCATGTTAATTAGTTAAGCCTACTCAAGTTTTGTGGCTATTTTAAAATTAATAAGGTTGAGTAAACTAGGGCATGCAGACAAAAAGGCCCACATCCTCGAAAGCACATTGTGGGTATGCTGAGAATTGTCTTTGTTGATCTGGATCTAAATGGATTTCAAGGTCTAATAATGAAATCAATGAGTTGAATACTGTTTCCCAGATTCCTATCTCTCTGTGATCAGGCTATTTTAATGACCTGGAATTCAAAGAGTGTCTTCCACTGCATTATATTAGAACAAAGCTGCTATTAAAGAACTTTCAAAATGTGAAATTATGTGGTGGTTGACTCATCACAGCAAGAACTATAAAGCTGAGTACTGCTGTTGTCTTTTTTACACAGCCATGTAGCCATATGCAAATTATACCAAGAACAGTAAAAGCAAAATAATACAGCATGGTGGATGTCAAACATCATAACTTGCTGTTATCTTATCTTGTATGTGTAAGAGATGCATAGACCACTTTACAGTTAGCAAGAAGTTTGTGATGAGAAGAGAAATACTTTTGTCTCCCAAGTATCTAATAATATTTAAAAGTAAAGAAAAGTTAACATACCTGTTCCTTCACTGCCTTTTTTTTCAGACTGTGCCACTTGTATAACCTCAGCAGCAGCATCCCTTACTACCACATCTTCATTTTGCAGCAGCAGAACCACACATTTCCACATAGTAAGGGTATCAGACAGTCCTGTATTTATTTATGGAAAAAAATTAGAACTCTATTTCTTACATGCATTGAAAGAAGTTACAGAGCTCTGTTTCCACACCTAAACACAAAAAATGCAGTGAAACACGGGCAGGTGAAATGCATTGGCAACCCACTGGGAAGACAACTGGCAATAAGATCAAAATGTTTTCTCCATGTGTGAACTTTATCTAGGTGGTTGATTAAGCTTGGTGTAAACAGTGGTCAACAGATAAAAGAATGGACCTTGCTTAACCTGCATTCAACTAAGTCATGGATGTCTGAATTTTCTACAGTTTCTAGGAGTGCAGAATTCCTGTTCGGCAACAGTGGAAGTTTTGCTGCTGGACATCGACCAACGCACTGTGATCATGGATTTGCTATTGCAATCTGCCTGGAGCAGGGGCTGTCAGACAAGTTTTGTTCAGATACTGCCAGTAGCACTGGCCACAAATGCCATTCCCTGCAGGAATCAGCAAGTGATCCCACCTCCCAGGGACCTACCTGTCACCTGCTTCTCCCATATCCACCTCACCCCACCACTAACATGCCCTGCCACCCTTATACCCACTATCTGGTGGAAGCAAGCCAGGTTTAATCCATGGGGTAATTACCTGCACACAGTTAAGACTAATCAAAGACAACTGCCAAGAGGGAGGTGTTCATCTGGTAAACTCCAAACAGGCAGACTCCACATACCTCCCCAGTGGCAATTCACATCTCACAAGCCATACTCCACTGGCAAACCTCTATGCCATTTAGCGGTGTCGCACTAAGGATGACTAGCTGAAGTCACAAGGCTGTACTCATAGGTTTGCTGGGGTACTTTTCAGCTGACTTTTCAGCTCTGGTTAAAGGAATCCACAGGAAGGTCTCCTTTTAGAGGCAGCCAGCTGTTAGATATTACTTTCTGGTGATCACTGCTGCGCTGGTTTTCTTCCAGCATGTTATCAACAGGTGTATCAAAGATTTGTATTACAAGGCTAGCCAGATAATGAATTGTATTTCACTGCTTGGCCAAAATTAATTGCTTGAGGCTCTACTACACAGGCAGAAGAGGCATTCCTATATTTCACATAACTTCCCTATGTGGGAATAGCATGGAGTGTAATTAACTTCATAAAGAAGTTGCTTTTTTCCAGCATGACACACACCCAATAATGTTACACTGGCACAGCTAGCGCAGAATAATTATTCCCTCCTAGATACAGTCACCAGCTTTCCCACCTAAACAAGTTTCTTCTGTATCTCCAGGAAAGGTAGAAGTCTGCAAATGGATTTTCCAGAAAGACTTTTTCTGAACCCTCAAGCAACATGATGGAGAGATGATGGGGTCATCCAGAATATACTGACTGGGCTTCACCCTCTTCCTCTTATGAACGTACTTAATGGAAGCTTATGGGAATGACTACAACTCCACTTTGTACCACCACAATTTTCCTTCTACTTTCTACTATATGTGGTCAAGCAAGCTGATGCAGAACAAGGCATAGAAGTCAAAACTGTTCATATGTGCAAAACCCCTTTAACTTTAAGGAAATGATTCTGGGTTTATATCACTACAACTAAACACCAGATCATGCCCTTGATTTGCTAAACTTCTCACTGCAGTACGAACAGTTTCACAGTTGTGAAGAACCCCAGATTGACAATTTTAGGTAGAATGGAGGGTTCGCTTTGCATCTTTCATCCCTTGGCCCAATTTTCAGAGCAAAGAGCTAGTTCAGATGGCTTGTCCACTGAGGCCTTGGGGCTTTCTTTTCTGGGCTGTTTTTGAGGGGATTTAGGGGGGATTTGTTTGTTTTATTTCGTTTTGTTAAGATTTTACGGAGGATACAAACTGCTGCTATTTTTTTATTTCAGACCTTCACATCTGCCTGATTGGAAAGCATGGAAACCAGCAACTGTTCTGACAAGATCAAAGAGGAAACTCTGTTCTCCATCAGCTATGGACCAGATCCAAACAGCAACAGACATGAAGCACAGCATTTGCGAGTTTTGCACTCCAATACCTCCGCTGTCTTCATTTGATATAAAATGATAATGTGTGTCCTACTATGAGCTTTAACTAGATGTTAGAGGTTAAGATTTCCAGAGTTGGACACTACGAACATTTAATGTACAATGTCTACCTCATATAACAGATTTAGCTCTGTTAAATGTTATCGATACCTCTCAAAAGACACATCTGGCTTTTTAAAAACACCACTATCTACAGTTTAAGAAATATACTAATCTTGTCATCTAACAAAAATTTGTATCCATATACGTGGACTTAAGCTACTCAAACTAAAAACATTTAAAAAACTACACTGGAATAAAATATCACAGAAACTAAAAGTATTTAAAGCTGCATGTCTTGTTCAGGATGCAAAATAATTTCTTTATCATCTATCACTACCTATTTTTGCATGTCTCCTGGCCCTTTAGTCACAAAATCCCCTTATTCTCTGTTCACACAAAGCAGGGGAAAAAAAACGGCTAAAGAAAAAGCCACTGTCTTCTGCACAACAGACGAGAGAACTTCACTTAGCTTTGCCTCTCAGTCAGTAATGTATTGTTGAATAAGGCTGTGTAGGTATTTGTCTGTTTTCTAAAGAGACAGTCTAATGTTAACTTTAAAAAAAAAAAAAAATCATTATATCTGTGAAGTATAATGTGACCCAAGTATTAATCATTCTTATAGTAGAATGTGTCCCTCATTTCTAGACTGAATTTTAATTTCAACATTCAGCCAGCACAGCTTTGTTACACTCAGTATTAAATTAAAAGTATGTCCACACCACCAATAGAATATTTCAGAAAGATTCAAATCAGAGAGCAATAGCAAGCCAGTAAATCTATACAGCAATGTATAGTGGCCTGGAGACATAACAGCATCTCTTGTCCCCCTTCTGCTGAGTTACAGCAAGAGGCTCTGCACATGTGCTTTTTGCACCAGAATTCAAATAAGTCTATCTGCTTAGTAATTAAATCCTATTAAAGTTTCCAAAAAACCACGTTTCATGTAATTATGTGTTTTGACTGTGTGTACATATATATGTATACATTTTAAGTTATGTATTAATGGGTTTAATCTAAAAAGATCCAGAAAATTAATGTTCAAACTACTCACCAAGAACGAGCTTCTCATTGATCAGAAGGAACGATGTTACACTTTTAAGAACTTCAGCAGCTGCTAACAGCATCTCTGTCTGTTGCTCATCTCCACAAAAATAAACTATCAACTGAATCCATTTTTTCAGGACTTCTTCTGAAATCTGAAGGCACAGAACACGTGAGAATTATGCTGTACAATCTGGTGTTACTGCTTACCATCACATTAAACTATGGACTGACGAAGGGATACTACTTATCAGTAAATGTGGGGTTTTTTTTCCAAGGTGGTGAACCCCACATTGTTCATTCACGTTGGCTTACTGTGTCACAGATAGATAAGATGGGAGATCTTCTTTTAGTCAGAGCAGTATTCATAGGCTATTCTCTCGCTCTGTCCCTTCATACCAGACTCACCAATGACCACACAACTCAAAGCCTATCTTTGTGTCCCCATTTCTCCTACACATGCAAGCCAGAGACAAATATCCTGGACTGTAACAAAGAGAAGCAATTCTCAGAAGTATCCTACATGTAGACAAATACACATTTCTGGAAAAACAACTAAAAGCATATGAACCGTAGCATCAATCTTAGGCTTTGCTAATGATGTAATGCTTGGTAAAGGGGTAAAGCTCCATCTGTCTCCTCTGCAGATACTGGGGATGGAAATTTTTTTTAGCAAGATTGCTGAGGTACCTTGGGTTCTGATAGCATGTGTATTCAAAACACTGAAGCAGTTTCCATGTTGGCTGATACACAGCAAAGCTCGCTGTCCTAAAACATGAAGAATTAGAAAAAAGAACAGGAAAGAGAAACTTCCTGGTTCAAATAAAATCCAGTTGCCATCTTTTGGAAAATACTTAGTCTTCAGACATATTGCTAGTAAAACTACTACTTAGTAATAATGGGAGAAAGCTTCAACTCCTCCTGATGTGTAGTGATGGCTACTAGATTTTTTGTGGAAAGAAATAATGTGCATTTTATCCATAACTCAAATAGAGCTTCCAAGACGTGTAAACACTGACCTCGGTTGGGACAGCTGGGCCATAACTGGGAAGAGAAAGTCCTAACTTCCATAAGTGACCAAGAAAGAGCTGGGATCCCCTGCAAATGCCACACTCGGGAGGAGGGTGTTGGGTCAGTGAAGGTGGAGGAACCTCAAGTGCAGGTTAGATAACAGAACATGCGAACTGCAGGAGGTGGCAACCATGCACAGCCACAAGCAAGTGTGCATGATGGCAATTAGAAGGAAGCTCCAGAGGAAAAAAAACCCCAACTCAACAGATGGGGACCTCATGCACAGGAGAAAAGCAGCACCAGCTTGACCTGGAGATGCTTGAGTATGTGCAACTAATTTTTTTTTTTCTCCTCTCCTTTCTTTCCTTTTTTTACTTATTTTTAATTAAAGGAAGTGAAAAACAGAACAACCAAATAAGGTAAAGAAGAGAACCAATGAAAAGGCGAGAAGAGTTAAAGGGCAGAGAAGACCAGGAGGACTCATTGAGGGATAAATGAAACCTCAGTCATACTCTGACTCATTCTGCATGGTACATGACCATGTGCCTGCACTGCACAAAGGGACAGAGCCAGAGCATGTCCTACAAATTCTGTAACAGGTTAAAAAAAATGATCTCTCAAGATGTTACAATTACTCAAATTTTGAACAGACACATGGACTATCTAGAAAGACAGAACTTGACTTTTACCCATGGAAGAGAAACAATCCCTTCTACAGATGCAAGCCCAAAGAAAGAATTTAGATGGAAAACTGATGTACTTGGTCTTTTACAAAACAGAAAGCGCTCTCTGTACAGATGTCTTAGATCTCATATGATTTACATGCTTATTAGAGAAAGTTAAGATTGTTACAGCATTTTTCATTAATTCCTCTTTGTAAATTAATACAAAACTTCAGTGCAATAACATGTTCCACATCTATTTGTGAAACCAGGTTCATATGGGTATTTTAATGTTCATAACTTGAAGTCCTTGCATTTTGCCTTTCTTAAACAAAAAGATTTAACATCATAATTCATGTTGCCAATTCTTGTGTGCAAGTCTGTGGCTTCCTGTTTTTTACAAGAAGACACGATTATTAGCACACAATATGAATCAATTCTGCTGCATATCCTATGAAAAATAACAGCTATGTAAGAAAAAAAAATCTTTATTTTAAAACAGATGAGAATTTTGTCTATTTTTAAATATCCATTAAGTGGTTTTTGTGTCTTTGAAAACATTAAAAAAAAATTGTCTAGTACTAAAAGTTGCCTTAGCACTGCTCTACACATACATATGTGACATCACAGACTACCAATTTAAAATCAAAAGAAATCTGAGCCAGTAATTTGTGCTGGTATAAATCTAAATTAAATAGTCTATAAACAGGAATGGAGAACACAGAGCCCTGAATTTTACAAGGGTTATTATATTTACTCTAGTGTTTTAGAAACAAATTTTAAGAGGAAATTCAATGAAAAACTCCATGCAGACTACAGGCTGGTGTGCCCAGACAATGATTTCAGGCTGAGACTTGGCAAGGTCATACTGCACACAGTGAGGAAGGGAACTGCACCCAACCACTGCTTCAGCTTCATGACTTCCCCTCAGATCTGCTCTCCTGCTGGCTCCCCAGTGACCAGAAACCACAACAAAGTTGCACTTTAGTAAATGGACTGGATTCAGTACATGTGTTAATCACCGTAGGCATTTCTCTTTCCACATTATAGTGACTATTTTGGATGCTCTCAGAAGTTGAAATCAATCCATCAGAAAAATTTACTTACGTATTTAACTTGAAATGACTTTGAGAGGGATATACTGAGATGGTATTCATGGCCCTTTCGTTTCAGAACGTGGCAGTGTATTCAGAGAAGAAGACGTAATGCCAGAAAAGGTGCAATGACACAAGAAAACACAAGCTTAGGACTTCCATCTAAAGGAAGCCACGTTACTCCAATCACCAAAAACTCCAGAATTACAACGCTGTTAAGCAGCTCTGTTTCCCTTACCTGGTGATGGTTCTGCAAAAGATGGATAACCAACTTGGAGGCAAATTTGAGGGCTATGCTTTGAACTTCAGTGCTGAGAAAACAAGGCAAAGGACATATCAAAAAAAGCAGTTATTTCTGCCACCATTTCACCTCTAGAAAAAAACCCAGCCAGTTCTTAATCATTCCTGATTACTACCAACAGGTCTTTTCCAAGCTGAGGACTTGGAATTTTTACATTACAGATCTGGACATTAAGTTTTTAGTTGATATGCAAATGAAATAGACTCTTACTTTCACCTCTCCTGTTTGTTTTCCAACTACATACTTACCATAGAAAAACACATGAGAAAATGGAACTCAACTCAAACAAACCAGACATTATTTTAAATGACAAACAAAAGCATGTCTTCCAGTTGGTGTTAAGCTCCAGGAATATCTCTTCTACAGCTGCTAGAAACGTTACTAGTGCAGAATACTGCCGGCTCCGGAGCCTCCATGCTGCCCAGCAGGGACTAAGGACACGGCACACGGCACCATGATTCCTGATGGGCTGGTCTCACCATGGGGAAAGGCAACACCTGAGCAGTAAGGCCTGTTATTTGAGTTATTTCCCTCTAACAGCACCAGTCAGTATTATTTTACCACAAGTATCTTATTTCATTCCAGAAATAAACACTCCGCATCATCATTTAAACTTGAAAAATTTAGTGCAAATCAGCAGCAAATGTGCACAGCTATAAAACGCTGTTCTACACTCTATACCCTAAATATTCTAGATTGGTAACACTAGGGTGCAATTTTTATATGGCTTAAAAAAGAGACTGTTAGGAACAGGACCGTCTCGCCCTTAGAGCCCGGACACTTTAACCCTGTTTGTGTGACACAGCCTCTAATTCAGTACAAACTACAAACTGGCTCCAAATTTTCAGTGCTTTCTGCTGACTTTACAGTCTGATTAAGGAATGTGAACCCTAAGGATTAGGGTTAACCATTTCTGCCAAGCCAACAAGTGAAATCAGATCTGCCACTCTTTCTACAGATAAACCAGGATAGGATAGATGGCAGATTCACAGTGAATGAGTGTATGTTTGGATCATCAATTCTATGCGTTACGGTGTTTCCCAATGACCTTTCAGGAAGAGCTATGCTCACTGGCTACCATCTGACCGCCAGAGTAACTTCTTATTTCAGGAACTGTATTACTGGACATTTACAGGGTACTTTCAAGTACGACTTGTGGGCCTTTTTAATAATTCAGACCCATGTCTAACTTCTCTGAAAAATTCTCATCAAGAGCTCTCTTTATTCAAATAAGCCACACTCTTCTGAAACGTGGATTTTTAAATCAACAGATAGTCCAAACCCAATAAACTAATGCTTCAACATTTAAAGATTTAAAAATATATTTTAATTATTATGACAGACCATACCTGTTGGAGATATCTAGAATGTTTAAACTCCAGCTTAAGAGCTCATTTGGATTCATTTTTATAGAGCATTCAGTCTTTGGAAGCACATTTCTGAGATCCATATTATAAAGAATTTCCAGCACCTGCACACACAATTCACAAACAAAGAATTTACAAACAATCTCAACATGAATGTGTACATTTGCAATCAATAAAACGCTGACTTAAACCCCACTCCAAGAACACAAAGGTCCTCTCCTGACAGCGCTAAGAAAGGAAAGGGGAAATTCTTGCTTTTATGCAAGAATGTGTTACAGAATTATAGCACAGCTCCTATTCAATGTTAAAAAAACCCAAACCCACTCACGTACTATTTAAAAAACATGCTGCACATTTGAAATGTATTTTTAAAAATTAAGAATATAGTTTACTGAAAATGTATCAAATGTCAACAAAATAGCACCCTCCTACCTTGCAAAAACACTGGAGAGTCTTTTCTTTCAAAGCCATTGTGAGAAGAGTGCCTTCCAAATCAATAAGTAAACACAATACACCTCTTCCTTCTTCTGCAATCTGCTTGGAATTTATTTGTTTCAACCACAGCAGTATTGCTTCCAATGCAAGCAGACGTACTTCATGAAACTCACAGTGAAGGAGATGAACTATTGACAATGATGGCTTGGCTATTTTCTTTGCAACAGGTGAACTGCTGCTCTGGATGTCATGACCTGCAGTCACCCACAGCACTGATATTACAAGTTTGGTGATGCTCTGAAGATACTGTATCAGTCCTGGTACTGAAGATGAGTAGGGAATACTGGACACCAGTTCAGAATCCGAAATAACTCTGTTCATCTCTTCCCAAAATCCAAACAATTGCATTCCTAAAATGAGAATAAAACCAAGTAAAGTGACAGCTGGATGATGTTACCATCGGCTCAGACCATGAAGTGATTCTGAAGTTGAAAAACATCTCAGAGGTATGCAAAACTTACCACAAGGTAAATTCAGGCATGAAATTAAAACATAGTTCACCTTCATTTTAAACTGATTCTGAATTATAAAACAGCTTTCCTAGATATCATGTGTATTCATATTTAAACAGAAAGAAATAAGGACACAAACTTTTCTGAAAAGTATAAATTGTTCAACACATGGGATGAAAAATTCAAACAACTTAAAAAATGCTACAATATTTTGCAGATTGCCTGTCATCTTTGCCAATTATAGCTGTTTGATAAGTATTTCCTTAAATCAGGCTACTAGTACCGTCTTGCAAATTGCACATGCTTTGCACTACCATTGTAGGAAGTGATTAACAAAAATAAACTGTATTAAATATATTTGGGGGG
>VYXH01009144.1:313542-368249 GCA_013397275.1 Burhinus bistriatus | reverse complement strand
CATTTGTGGGACAGGAAGAAATTCAGCTTTCTTCTAGGAAGGGACACATCTTACACAACAACTTGGTTCCCCTCAACACAGTGCATGAACATCCCGCAGTCTTCCTCAATCCCTTTATGTCCACTACATTGAGATACACATACAACATCTATGCCACATCATCTAGGTATCTAGGTTTGAGGGGTTGTTTTTTTAATCCTATTTCTGATCAACTGATGTTCACAGTCAGCTATATGAAGTTAAATGGTCTTTCATCATCTGAAAATAAAGAGGAAAGGAAGAGGAGCAGAATGGAATTAGCAGACCTGATGAATCTCTAGCTACAAACCTCCACAAAGTTTAGCCAGCTCCAAAACCTGCACCCTTGCCCTTCTTCTCTCTTCCCTGTAGTGGCAGGCAGGCACTATTCTATAGTCTGTTCCCAGAATAAGTAGATACATACTGTAAGGACAGGAAAACTTCCCTGCTCAGAGGTTAACGGCCTGTCAGCTGATGGACAGTTTAGCTGATCTTTCATCTCAGAGATTCTACAGTATGTTCAAAAGTGACAGAAATCATCTGAATTCCTTCCACATTTAAAACCTAAACTTGTTTAATCCCCTTGCCAGCTGATGTACAGGACCGATTATGTATTTCTGTTGGATTTAGGTAATTTTACAGTGGCTGTCTAGGCTATTGCCAATTGGACAACTCTCCATATCCTCAAGTGTCTATTGTGTGAGGGGCTTTTTTTCTGTATCTGTGCTTACGATATACCTAAGTATTTGCACACTTCTAGATAAATATTGAGATCAAATCCTATATTCAGCCCCTTGAGCATCCATCCCATCTTCCATCTTCCTACTAGAGGCTCCAGAAAAGAAGAACGAAGGGAAAAAGGGGAGAAATTATTACCGACATCAGAAAACTTACTGATAGAAAAATTAGAAGAGCAGCAACAAAATGCTGCTATGTCTGCAGTACAACGTTATGGGAAGGGGGTCTGAGCATCAAAAATTTGGATATTCATCATCATTCACCAAGACCTGCAAGAAGTTGCAATTATTTGTGGACTGAGAAGAGGTTAAAATCCTTTCCACTCACAAACTATCTATCCAACGGTATCTGAAGAGATCATATGAATAGACAGAAGGCTGAAAGGTAATCAGTGCCAAGAAGAGGTTTTCCCAGACAAATATTAAGGAAAAGTATTTTCTTTCATATTTTCCCTTTTTATTAAAAGTGGATTAGGTGAAGTCACTGGTAAATGGAAAAAAATCCCAAAGAGAACAGAAAAGCATATTTTATTACAATGTGGAACTAAGAAAACTGTTGATGGTCTGGAAAAGGGCATATTTTAAGCAGGATGTTTTCTTTTAAAGACATCTGCAACACCTTCAACATCAGAGACTAAGCATCAGTACTCACAACACAATTCAAAACTACAAAACATGAGTGATTAACAGAATCCACAGATAATATATTGTTGGTGGCCAAGAAGGCCAAGAGCATCCTAGCCTGTATCAGGAATAGTGTGGTGAGCAGGACTAGGGAAGTGACTGTCCCACTGTACTCGGCACTGGTGAGGCCGCACCTTGAGTACTGCGTTCAGTTTTGGAAAGACATGGAGGTGCTGGAGCATGTCCAGAGAAGGGCAACAAAACTGGTGAGGGGTCTAGAGAACAAGTCTTATGAGCAGCAGCTGAGGGAACTAGGGTTGTTTAGCCTAGAGAAAAAGAGGCTGAGTGGAGACCTTATCGCTCTCTACAACTACCTGAAAGGAGATTGTAGCGAGGTGGGGGTTGGTCTCTTCTCCCAAGTAACAAGCGATAGGACAAGAGGAAATGACCTCAAGTTGCACCAGGGGAGGTTTAGATTGGATATCAGGAAAAATTTCTTCACAGAAAGGGTTATCAAACACTGGAACAGGCTGCCCAGGGAAATGGTGGAATCACCACCCCTGGAGGTATTTAAAAGACAGGTAGATGTGGTGCTTAGGGACACAGTTTAGCAGTGGTTTTCGCAGTGTTAGTTTAATGGTTAGACTCGATGATCTTAAAGGTCTCTTCCAACCTAGACGATTCTATGATTCTGTGATCCCATTGCATTTTGTATAGTACAAGGGAAAGTTTTCAAAGGAGAAAAATAAGGGGAAAAGAAAAAAGCATTTGATCTGGACACTGAGACGGCTTCTTACGGCTTCTCTCTGGCACAGCATCAAGTTTCCCGCTTTTTTTGTATTCATAGAAAACCATAAAATCCCATGGACACAGTGCAAGTCAGTCAGTGGTACATGCTGGAATCTAAAGAGAACCTGAAACAAGATTTCAGAAGGAAATCTCCGTTTTCACATGGGGACAGACTTTTAACTGCTAACATTAACAAACACGATCAACTGCACTCTTCGCTAGTGTCACTTATTTCCTGTAACACCTTTCCCAACACAGCGCTCCAGCAATATCATGCTCTACCCTCCACAACCCTCCTCCTTTCACTGTGACCCCACAATCTTTCTGAAAACACTTTGCTCCTCCCATGTCTGTGCCACGAGTTCTGCCTCTGACATTTCCTTGAGTGCCCATTGGCATTGCACACCTCCACCTCCTTTCTCCCAACATTTATTCCTTTCAGCCTCAATCCATTTGCTTTGTCTTTCTGTCTCGCACTCACTTTTGTGCTGTCTTTGGGCTACCTTAACATAGTATGTCTCTCACTTGATCTGCCTCTGGCATTTTACTGTCTCTTGGATCTCCAGCAATCCCATCCTCAACTTCTTCATTCTCCTGTCTGCATTGAATCAGAATACTGGGTACCCAACTACACTTCCTTTTGACTTGTCTAATTTAATGTCAGTAGGTGCAGGCCATTTTGATGATTCTATAAATATGTTTTAAATCTTTACCTTCCTTGAGTCAAAATAACAACATTGACCAAGTACCACAATCAATATACTGGGACACAAAATTTATATAATTTTGACATAACAAACAAAAATTGCTTTCAATTTGTTCAGATGGAATTTCTTAAGCTAATTAGACCAAGTAACCAAAATATGCATTAACAAGCTGCCAGCATTTTTGTTCAAATAACTGTTTGGCCACACTTCTTAGGGATCTAGGTAAAGAAATTAAAGTATGGCTAAAATAGCCAACCTAGTTATTCCTGTCAAATTTTTACCATTTAAACATTATTAGTTTTTAAGTTAGCCTGCAGAAAAACTTATTTTAGTTACCATTTAGCTTCTTTTCAAAATAAGAAAGAGTAAGGAGTACAATATTGAAAAAAAGCAGGCACAGCCTTCAAATGCTATTTAAAAGTCCTACAAATCATATCATCCAGGCACAACATTTAAGAGATTCCTACTTAAAAAACGAGTTGTGCTTTCATTGCAAAGCATCTATAAGTTTGATAATGCATACTATTTCTACCAATACATTTTATAACTTCTAATTAAAAAGCACAAATATAATTAAGAGAATGGTATTGCTAATATAGGTTATTTAAAACACAGTATTTTGTCATATTTAAAAGCATAAAAAAGGACAAAACCAGCAGATGTTTGTACATAATTGCCCGTGTTTCTGATCTTACACACACATGTGCGATGCACAGCATTTTTTGCAGTTGTTTCTGTTGTTCATGAGCAGAACTTAAGAATCTTAACCAAGCTACATCTACAAAAGGTTCAGCTTTTTGGAAGATAGTATGAAAATGGAAGTCTGTTTTTGCAAAACTCAAGGAAAGAATATAGTTGTGAGAGCAGAATACTGGCTGCTGCATTTTGGTATGAAAACAGTCTATATATGAACAGGATTAATTATGTAAATACTGAGTTCCCACTGACAACAACAAAAATGGAGTTTGGTTAATCTCAAGAACTTTTATTAATGCTTCCACCTCAAATGTAGAAAGCAAAAATGCATGGCTAGACTTCAAGTAGCAGCTTCTCCTAAATCACAGATTCATCCTATTTCACATCCTGTTTAAATGTTTTCTCTCTCTCATCAAACTTGAATTTTGAAGACACTATACTCAATAATAGGCCAAACCAGCCTGGAGATTGACAGCATATATATAGGCTAAAAGAACAACTCAGAAGGATTACCTTTAGCAAAATTTTTCCTTCATCTTTTCCCTGACTTCCGTTCTACATCCTATTTCACATATGTTGATGGGCTTTATGGACTGAACACAACACTATTGACAAGTGCCTTTTTTTTTTTAAATGCAACTCTGGGTAAAAGACACTTTCGTTAGTGAAGCGCATTTTAGCAAGTTGCATCCATTTTTCCATTCACAAATTCACAAAATACTAAACAGAAAATTGTTCTGAGATGTGAGCAAGAAAGAAAATGTGACCACTTTGTCTTGTGGCATTCTTCATCTGTTACAGAGAGAGAGCATCCCAGATCTCAGCTTTCACTGCAATACATCTCTCTGGCTCCTGTGTTACCAGCACCGCAGGATCACAGTAATACTCTCATCTTACTGTTTAGCTTCAGACACCAATTTCCAGGAGAAGATCTGAAAGCGGGAATGTCTATGACGGATCCTGTCAAAAGCCTGCATACTCAACAGAGGAATCTTACCACTGAAACACCGTATCACAGCATTGCCTGTCTGTAGTCTGGTGTTGTGTCTCTTGTAAAGTCCATCTCTGAGTGCAGAGAAAAGCGTGTAACCTCAGACACACACACAAATCTCACCTGGACTCAGAGGCATTTTCCCCCTCCAAATCTGGCTACAAGTGTTATTTGCTTCCTCCAGTAATGTTTGAAGTGTGAAGTTCAGGAACTCCCTCCTGTTCCTACACCACCCACTCTGGTGCTGGTTTACTTCTGAAGGAGTAACTGAACTGCTTTTTAGCGTGGTACAAGTGCCAAAAAATCCTCTGGAAGAGGACTGCATTGTTCTACCCATTAGACTGAAAAGGCCCTGGACATCTCTGATTCCAAGTCTATAAAAACAGTTACTGTGGAGACAATACATCAAAGAGGTCTGCAAGAACAAATTCACTGGATATTATTAATAATTATTAATACTGACAATAGACATTAGCTCATCAAATAACCCTAGATCTGGTAAGAACTTTTGTTTGCTCTCAATAAAGGCAAAAATAGTATTTTTATTTAAATATTTTAGCTTCTTCTTTAAAAAAAAAGACTTGCTTCAGTTTTTTTCTGAGTTCTAACCGCAATCTGTAACTGAAAAAAAAAAAGTTCTAAGTTTACATAGTCTTGGCATTATGTATTGTCTCTGCACATCAGAAGACCCTCAGGCACATCAGGAGCTGGAAAAAATGCTCTAGATTTTGCCTATCAGCTCAAGGAAAGAAAACTGTATTTTCCCAATGACATCAATCAGGCAACACTTCCATCCAAACCAGCAAATCAGAATAACTACAGGGGTTTTGTTTGTTTGTTTTAAGATAAATAATCATCATTTGGCCAGCAATAAATTTTTAGCTGGACAAGATGCTTTTGGTATCCATTACTCCCTGCCTTCCTTATCCAACATTTTAAATTGTTTTGAATTTGTGAAGTAAATTCCCTAAGGGCTGTCCTGCACTTTAAGAGACAGATTTTATTAATTGAAGACAACAAATCACTTACAGAAAATAATCGTAATGTAGGAAAGGCCTAGGCAGGGTTGTACTCTGAAAATCTCTTTGTAATTGTAGCCCCTTTAGACAGGCATAATCAATTAGAAGTGGTCTGATTTTAACCAGTTGCAGGCTCATTACATTGCATTCCTGTTTCTGTTGATGAAAATCAGTTTCAGCCCATGGCCTGGAACTCATATACAGCACTTCCTGGGGCCTCTTAGATAAACACATCAAGAAACAGTTTTATTTGGATTTGTCCTTCACCCTTTATTCATTGAAACGACTTTACAAATCAAGATTAAAACAGAGAAAAATTGGCTCATAACCAGAGATACACATATATGAGTAAGATATTTAATCACAGAAAAGTATAAAGCTTCAGTTAATAATTATTCCTTACAGAACATTTAAATATGAGACTCAAAACATTCATTTTTAAGTGCTGAGTTTAGTCTTTCTCTTACTGTGTCATGGGACACTCAGGTTCTATTTAATATAAACATATTACTCCTCCATTTCAGAAGGGCTTCTGCCTGTGATATATAAAATTGTCCCTAATGCATCTTCAAGTTTTCAAAATCATATTTCCAGTCTAAGTTTCTACTCTCTGTAGATATTGCCTGCAATATATAATTTTAAACCTCTATAGGAATGAAACTTTTAAGCAAGACAATACTAATGAACTATCCCTGAGCAGAGAGAGTCTGCAAAAATAATTGCTTTCGTTCTACAGAAATTGTACCTTACAGCACCCGGGTTTGGAACAGTCCACATGAACTTTGAAAAATAAATGAATCCACTACAGTCAGTAATCCAGCCACAGCATGGTGCAGCCCCTCAGGCTCCAAGGGTTACTCACAAGTCAGGGGCATTAAAAAAAAAAAAGGGGAGTTTCCTGCTGTGGAGAGGTCAATAAAAGCCTTTGGAAATGTGCAGGAATTGTTTAAAAACCAGAACAGACAAAAAACACAGAGATAACTGAAATAGGAAAGAGACTGATAAAGGACACGTAATGCCACTAAGTAAGCAAATGGGGAGCCCTCACCTGGAATACTGGCTGTTCCTTCATGAAAGAAAATACAAAAAATAGAGCTGAAGGGTGAATGACGAGAATAATCAGGAGCAGAGGAAAAAAAACTTCATATGAACAGAATGCACAAACAACGGGATGACTCATACTACAAAGGAGATGAACAGAGGTAGAGGATCATGATTAAAAAAAGTGCAAAAATTAATATTCCAAAGAGAATTTATCTTTAAAAAGGGAGTACTCAGATTAAAAAGAAGAGTGATGAGCCCAAATATGGTTGAAGGGGGCTTTGGGGGTTGTTTTTGTTTATTTTATAGATGTGATACACAGCTAGACTTTTTAATGTATTGCAAAGGATAATCGCTCAGGCCAATGGCATATCAGGATTTACAAAACTTTACTTTGCATAAATAATGAAAATAAGTAAATATATACTGTAACATCAGAATTATTGATGGTAGATATAGGTTACCCAAAACAAACATTAAAGAGCCAGGAAAAAACCTGCCCCTAGAGACATGCTATATTGAAACTGCTTTGTATAGGGTGGTGCATTCCTCGCTATAAAGCATGCAGCCCTTACCTAGTCACAGTGGTCAGCACCCACCAGAACGAGACCTATGGTGCAACTTCATCTGGAAATTTCCTTTACTGAAAGTACATCTTGGTATCTGGGACCCATGAGAAAGGAATGATTCTTCAGAGGACATGAAAGATCAGACCCATCTCCTAGAGTCCCTGATAACCCTAACCGCCTTCCTCTGGTACAGTAGAACCCACCTGTCACGTATTTTCTGTATGTCTATGCTTCTGTTATAAGGCTAGATTCTGCATCAACCTGTCTGAAGTAGTTCATTTTGGACACGTTCATCACCAGCTCATTTTCCTGACAACTATCACTACTTGAATTGTGTGTTCACAAGAAATCACAAATAGCAATTATGGAATTAAAATGGAACTACTTCTACCACAGGTCTAAGCAAAAAAGCAAAAGGAATTGGTTTTAAAATGAAGAACAGCCCCCCAAACAAGACTATCTGAAATAAAGAACGGTTCCCATGACTTAAATGCAATGTTAAAATTAGTCATTAAGAATTCTAATGAAATGAAAGAACTATTCTTTAATTGCCTTCCTGGACTGACAAGGTAATTTATTACTCACTTGTTCATAAGAAATGAACAAAACAGGCCCACAAGGAAGCTAGTTACGGCTGACCGAAAGCTGCCTATACACAGTCACACTTGAAAGGGTATCTCTTCCTCCATACCTCTGTTTCCCTTATTGTTTACGGTATGTTTTGTATTGTTGCAAACAACACTGCATCATTAAAGCCACTGATAGTTCTGACTCATCCTTCAAAAACTTCACAGTGATAAAGAATCAATGTAAAAAAAGAAATTTAAAGAAGCTCTCAGAGTTGTTTCTTATAAAACTTCTAAACATGAGAAAACAGTTTCTCTGAACCACTTTCAGGTGTCTCACGAGGGAACATCTCTGTGGCTTTCAGGAAAGGTTAAAGTACCAATTTGTTTGTATTTAACACCTTGGATCAGAAAAACATTTTGGAACACTGGAGGGCATCTTTTTTGTTGTTACACAGTTCTAAGATAAGGAATACTGCAAGATCATCGCTTCAATCTTTGACATGGAGCCACACCTCATTCTTCTCATCAACAATCCCCAGGACTAGCTCTAGAGAAGGCAGAATAAAGGGCCCTTTTATACAAAGCAGCTAAAGGACTCCAGCATTCAGTAGATGCCATGAGTACAAGTAATATATTATTGTTTCTCCAGATTCAACAGAGCTCAGAAATTTCCCCACAGATATTCCATCCGATTTATAGAACAGTACGTTTGACTTACCTTGCTTTTGAAACTTCCCCAGGTGAGTACTCAGCATCACAAGGACATCAAGATAGGCAGCTCTGGTCACCAAACAAGGATTTGGCCTAGAAAAATCAAATTACTAAAGATTAAACATCCTTACAACATCCATGCTCAGAAACAGCAGTGAAACACACCAGCTTGGTGCGTCTATTTTACTTAATTAATGAAGATCAACTACTGATCAAATTAGACTGCATATGCAAAATAATCAGGCCAAGTTATCTAAGCTTCACTTCCTGGTCCATTCTGAATGTCAGTCTTCCTAGCAGAATGGCAACAGCCTTTTTCCATCCACTCCACCAAATCACAGTTTATACATTTCATTATTATTGGATGAATCCCAGCAACTAGTATGTCCTTGTTTTGTTTATAGATAATGTGTGTAAGTAAACGCATAAACAAAATCAAGTCTTCAGGTCTTATTGTTACTGTTCATAAAAGAGAAAATTCCCCATGAAAGGTACCTGCTACATCTTAACAGCAGTAGCTCTCACGCTGTTCTGATGAGGACCACAGAGGCATGCGTGTTTTTAGAATTAGATTTTTTTTTTTTCCCCAGCCAAGAATATTGGGGATTTTGTGTGTATAATGCAAATTGTTAATAAGCTACTTTCTGCTCTACCTCTTCAAGTCACAAGTGATAGACATTTTCTCTCCAATTAGAAAAGTAAAATTAGGTTAACTTATTCATTTTTCTTTATATTGTTATCACTGTATGTTTCAGCCAGGAAATACAACTTAATATGTGAAAAAAACAGGAAATCCACTTCAAAACACAGAAATTATTCTGATGAGTCCAATGGGACTTAGACTAAACCAAAAACTTTTAGAATCAAGCAGCACAAGCTTAAAGTATGACTAATTCTGTTCAGTATTTCATTTTTATTTTATCTGGCATTTTCTTTGTATGCTTATCTTGATGTTTGAAACTCTTTCAAAAAATTGTTAATTAAAAATGTTCCAACAAACATTCTCAATTCTGGAACAACTTAAAAATTCAAGAAAAAAACTTTTTCAAATAAGATATGTGATCATGACATAAAAATGAAAGGTCTAAGGTCCTTGTGTAGAAGTTTGGCAGCTGTATTTGCCTATGGAGAGTTAGCCTATGATCCTGTTAAAAAAGACAACTTTTACCAGAAACACTGCTCTCACCTTCAGTAATAAACTCTGTTATAAGCCTAAATTACTTATGCTTTCTTTTATGGCCTGCAATATTAGGCATCTATATAACACATAGCAGACTACACGCTACCTGGATCTCTCTCTTGAAAAGGTTTTTCCTCCTTTTGCATAAACAGAGACTTTTTAGACACTCTTCCTAGTGAAGCAGTCATGAACCTCCCAAAACTTCTCCATGGTTGCTCTTACCACTTTCCTTAAAGCACGATAGCTAAAAGCACAAGAGCTAAAAGCCTGCCTGCAGAGAAGATGCACATCAGTAAGAACTGATACCATAAAAAGCCAAAGCAGTTTTAATATGGCCTATTTTTGAAAAGCTGCATTAGAAAGACTTAATTTCTATCCACCCTGACTAAGCAAACCTCTCTTGTGTATCTTGGGCATCCAGTTGTTGCCCAAATTGTTTTTCAAAAATCTGTGTGAAAATACCACCAAGAAATACTCACAGGGTTAGGAGCTCAACCCATGAGAAAACAGAGTGACAGCAGTCAAACGCTTAGAAGAAAAAGAAACTGAGAGGTCTCTCACAAGTACTCATAAAATGGATGAAAGCAGCCATGACAGATTTCAATTAAGATGAGCAACATAATGGGCCTACTGCACTTCAGCTCCTTTGAAAAAGGACTCACTTATTACTCAGTCCTTTCACTGGAAAGAAAATTTTCAACGTACAAACTGTGCCTTGGGAAAAACATGGCTGACGCAACCTTTACTGAAGAAGCGACAACAGCAATACTGACATGTTTTTTTATTCTGGTCCAGCTTTTAAGCATTTACCATTTCATTTTGAGTATGCGCATATGCATGTTTTGATTTTGAAATGAGGCTTTTCTAGCATAAAACATGCCAAACGTTTGTTCTTGGCTGGCTCCATTGCTCTGGTGATGCTAGTGAACTCTCAGCCGTGTGTGCCAGACGGACACAACAGGAAATTCAGTTTTCCAAAACCAAGAAATTTCAGTGTTGTTCAGACTGTAGCAGAAACCTCAGTCCTGAAGACAATCAAACTGTGATTTGCATAACAGACCTGACAGCCAAAAATCACATGCTGAACCTTTCAAATGATGCACTGCGCAGTATTTAAGATGACCTGTTCGTGCATAACTTCAACAGTGACAGTGGGAAGAGTACAAGATGTTTCTTTTTTAACACAGATACCCAAATAAAGTGGTGTTCTCATAAACAAGCTTTGAGGAAATCTGTCTCCAAACAAGCAAGTCACAGCAGTAGCAAGGGTGGGAGCTCCAGGCATCTGGAACAGCGTTTCTTTTTTTGTCCAAAACCCAAAAATTAATTCATTTCCCATCCAACCTGAATATTACTGGAAACAAATACATCATATGCTCACTCCAGATGATAAACTGTATGTGACTCTGAAGAGGACAGAGCTAGAGACGATTAGGACTCTCATATCTAAGGGTATATCCACACAGAAATACAAAATGGGTATCAAAACAATATACATACTACTACACATATACACGAATAGCAGGCTAGTGATGTCAGCGCAGAAATCCATACCTCATTGAAGTAATGCTTTGTCTACAGTAGCAAGTAGGTTGGTGTAACAACAGCAGACCTGTGAAGTCAAACAGCTGGTATCAAAGACCCAATGGCCACCCTACACACTGTGCCCAGAGGCATTCCAACGTAATTTTCCGAAGTTCATCTTGTTGCTTTTTGTTTCTCTTTGGATACAGAGTTTATAGCCAGCCTGCTCCAGGAATCTCACTGCTCTTAGAAGTTTATTCCACAGTTTCTATCACTCCTTCATGATGCTGTACTTAGAGGTTGACTGTCCAGGTGGAAATAAAAAATCGGCTCACAGATGACCACTGAGTTAAATTCCACCAGCAGCCAACACTGCAGGATGTTTCAACACATCTGACTGAAGAGGTGTCAAAGGCTCTCTGCCCTGAGTAACACATAAAAGGCAAGCATTGTCACAGACTTGACCTGCCGGGCAGAGGGGAAGACGACACCTGCATCCTTTAGAAGCACAGGCAGGGAAGGAAAGGATTACTGCTTAGAAAGAACAAGGCCCACAAGAAACATGTCAATAATTTAATCAAGGAGAATGAAACAATGACAGGAGGAGCTGCTGTGTACCTACTAGATCATCATGAAACTCCTCAAAAGATACAAGGTGACTGAAAGAACACAAGTCAAAAAAGTTAAAGGAACTGAAGGTTTTAAAAGGTCTAAAGATATTTTTTTTCTTTAACTGCCCAAAGCTCCATCCTAACAGTATCTTCAGTATGGGGAAAAAAGTGTCTTTTTTTAATTATTATTTTAGGTAGCCATGGCTGAACAGTAGACAAATCCAAAAACAGAGGTGCCAGTTTCCATACTATTAATTTTGACACATTATAGCAGATTTCTGGATTAGATCCTGAAAATAAAGTCTTCCAAACCTAGCCAATTTCTTATCATTAATGCTGAACAAGTAATTGGGGATAGGGTAGTCAGATTTCTTTGTAATTTCACTTCCAATTCTGGTATGTGAATATAAAATTAGAAAAGAGTTGGAAGTCATCAGCAGGAGGAAACCTTTTGTTAGCTGTTAAGAGTCCAGGGGTTGTTTTTTTTTTTTTTTTTTTTTCCAGAGAAAAAGGTTAATGGAACTAAACAGTCCTTTTAAATTCACAGGATCCTGTTCAAATACCTTTGAAGAGGCCCCGGTTAAGCACTTATAGAATATTATATGGCCAGAGTAACAATAAGCTATTTGTTTTCAACAAGGAACTGCCTGGTAGGTGAATCAGGAAGCGTACCCTTCAGGAGATATTCCCTTTCTGTAGATGTAAATCAGAGTGGGCAGGTTCAGAAACTCCACATGCAACACTGCATTTTGCTCCAGCTGGCTTTGGCCAGTAGTAGCGCTGGGACCGCTTTGATTTCTGTTCTGCCTTTACCACCTTTAAGTACCACTGATTGCAGCTTAGGTCTACGTAACATGAAATCAATCCTAGACTCTCACAGTTTGGAGCTCTGCAAATATTATTTTTTAAAAGTTTGATTCACCTTTTATAGTTAAGTCATGCTGAATTTAAGGTAGTCATTGGTTTGCTTATTTTGGATGGCAGATCTGATGCAAACCAAACCGGCATTTATTGAAGAAATCAGCAATATGCGGTCACAGCCCTCCCGTGTACCCAGCTCACACACACGGTTTCAACTCCATCAGGAACACATGGCTTAACTTCTAAAATTCAGTTTCTCTCATATTACTGTTTATTTTAAAGAAGATCAACATTAATGAATTACAGAGCAAATTACCTCCTTTTCCAAGGGAAACAACAAGGAGCAAAGAACATGGAAAGCTCACACATTTGGCCTCAATTCTGTCAGAACACTGGGAAAAAGATTTAAACAAACTAAATATACAACCTCTTGCCCCTCCAACCACTAAGGACTGCAGAGGCCCTTAAACATAATTTCTACTCATTACAGGACATCATTTATAACCATTCAGATGTCTATGTATAAACAAGGATGCCAACACACCTTTACGTAGAGCAAGCACCAAAAAATTTTGATGTACACCTTTTGTAGATTCTCATTCTCTTCTCAAACCCCCATTTTTCAATGACACTCAATCTGATGACTTAAAAAGATGACAACTATTTTCTCCTGGATCATTCCTCTTTTTCCAAAAGACCATCACCTCACTTAGAGACGAACAACAACAACAGTAACAATATATTGCATTTGTTACATAAATAAGACAGATACAAGTCACTGATTATGAAATCAAAGCTGTTTGTGTTTATGTTTATAACACTTGGTTTTGGTTATTCTAGTCAATAGAAATTCAATGTTTTCCAAAGAGGTAGTTTATTTTGCTCATATTTTTCCTCATTAGCAAACAAATGTTGCAAAACTATTAGCAGAATAAGTACTATAAATATACAGCAACTTAGAATATTTACTAAACATTTAACAACATAAAAATCAAAGTATATTTGCTCAAACTCTCAGTGAGCACTTAACAAATTTCAAATGCAATCTGCCAATCAATGTCTTACTAAATATAAACCTGTAACATCTCTCTCGTGAATTAGTTTAGCTATAGGTATCTTAGTGTAGTTAGCTATCTTAGGGACATCTAAACCAAAACTTTTCTAAAAGGTCTCAGGAAAGCTCTGTATTTTGCAGTCTCCAAGCTCTTAGAAGAGTCTGAAAGATTTCAAATCTTTCAGCCGTGCTGCTTTTTGAATACAAGCTAATCTTGTTTGTCAAACTGGAATAAAACTTTATTAAATAACTAACAAAACAGAATTTCCTCCTAATAATATGTAACATGTACACCACAGTTTTGGTCACAGTAAAACAATACATAACTACACAGGGTGTCAGCCAACATTTTTTTCAGAGTAAAGTACAGTGTTTAAATGACTGCTAGCTACTTCTAATCTACACACTCAAACTGGTTACTCTCAACCCCAATCTTTAAAAATTGATGACAAGATTTGGCTCATGAATCAACCTAATGTGGAACTCCAGTCAAAATTACACAACTTACAAAGCTGCCTACAAATCCCTGTATTTTGTCCAAAAAGTTCACGACGCACTCTTAAGCATCAGGGTAAAGAAACTAGTGCTGGTAAGATTACAAGGGCAACTATTTCAAAGGCCAATTCATAGCTGCAAAGAAGAGAATCGTGCTTATGACAAGCGTGACTGTTTTCGTTTCGATATCCAAAGTGATCAATTCATTAAATGAACTGCCTACTCCTTCTCTGGTCTTTAATGAAAAAGTGACTCTTACTGTAATGCTGTATGTTTCTGGAGCCTTTGGAAAGGCTGAAGAAGCCTAAAATTCCTGGAAGGAAGACCTTTTCACAGGATTAAACTTATCAATAGTATTTTAGGAAGAGCCCTGTACTAAAAGAAAAAGAAAACCTGTAATAGCTAAACGCCACCCCATTCTTCTGTCTAAGTAACATGTTATTGTCAAAAAAAACTGCAGCAACACCTATTAAATTTCGTATTTTACCTGGCAGGAAATAAATCAGCCTGCTGGTGTTGAATTTAAACCCCAAATTCTCCTACTTTCTAGCCACCAGTATTACGTACAGTTTATGCTTCCAACAGATAAATCAAATTGGTTTCCTAAACATCATATTCTACACAGGATATATATACACAGCATATGTAATAAACAGGATGCTACCGCAGAAGGCTTTGCACAAATTCTTGTATTTCTGAACTTTAAAAACATTTCTGATGACTCAACATTTCACATACAATCGAGGCTGGAATTTGACCTTTAGCTCTAGGACAAATGCAGGGAAGAATCTGGGTTAAGTCCAACATGTCCCTAATGCTGGCTGGCACTTGGGGATGGGGTCTATGCAACTTTCTATTCTGAGTTTCCCAGTCTGCCTTTGTCTTCCATAATGTCAGCTCTTCAGGCTGGCACACTGGCAACTATATTTCAGGTTTACAGTCTATCTTTCCCTCCGTTATCAGCTTCCAGTTTACTCCTTCCAGAAAAATGGCAAATCTCTGCAAAGCGTTCCTTCTTCTGGTGGCCAGATTCTTCTGATACGTGACCTGCAATGGCATCAGCTAAAATATCTTCTAAACGCACCAAGAAGTGTATCTTCTGTGATGTTTGAGTCTTGATACAGTCAACTCTACATAATCCTTAGAGGGCTACCCATAGGGAGTTTTATCCTTGAAGGGCTGCTGATGAACCAGGCCAAGCTGGCCTTGTACTGATTTTCTTTTACCTGCAGAGAGATGTGGAAAATGATCATTTGTCACTCATGGAGGTGACAAAGCTTATGGAAATCACACCTACACATATGATGATTAAAAGATTAAATCTCCCATTGTTTTGGTTATTAGCTTTCAAATTCTGCACTATTCTAAAGACTGAGGTTTTTGGGGGTATATTTGTTTAGAAGGCAGCCTTCATATTGTAATCTGTTTTCTCTCAGAGCCCACACCTGTAGCACTGAATCAACATGCACAGCCTTCCTCTTGTCTTCTTGAGGAGACATTAATAATGGATTTAATTATTAAACGTTGTCCATAGCCATTTTTAACCATGTAATTCAAAACCAGCACATCAGTGAACATCACGGCCAACAGACCTACATTTAATGGAAAGTATTTAAAAAAAATAATGAAGCCTACACTACCAAGTAATCCTTGCTGAGTTCCTGGAAGTGCCAGAACACCCGCACAGAAATACAAACCTCTAGTAACGGCGGATCTGCTTGCCTACTTGGTGCTGCTGAGATCTTCTTGGAGTAATTACCATGTGCACAGTCCCCCTGACTTGCCTGTTCTTTAAGACCAGCTCATCCTGCATTATAGTAAGCATTTTCTCCACAGGGAAAATTGCTGGTCTGGTGATTTAAGTTTTTCTATCACCACCAAAGCCAGACTATTATGTTGCTGTTAGTTTCCCTGGTAAAGGCAGAGAATTTATTGCTTAAAAAAGAACCTACACAAGTTATTTGTTCATTGTGATACCACCAAGAACATCCTGAGTTTCAGCTATTAAGAAAAATTAATTTGTGCTCTGGCTGTCCTTGGTGAATGATACTGAAAGGTTGTGCTTTGTTGGTGTTGTTTTTAGCAAACCGGATCCATAAAATAATCCTATCTGTTCTCTTTTTTGTTCTGTTAATGAGAACCGCATGTGATCCCTTAACAGCATCCTAAAAAACATAAGAGGTCAAACTAATCCCATGTGCAAATTTAATGAATTTTACAAAATTAACATCAGGGGTTTCGTCTATAAAGAGGCAAGCTACTAAAAGTCTTTTGTTTATTTATTTGAAAGCTTTTTCAGATATGAGTGAGGATTAATGTCCAAAACCTGTAACTGTACATGCTTTGTGCGTACTCTGAATGTTTCACTCATTGACGGAACACATCTTAAACAACCTTATTCAATTCTTAGCGTTCCCTGAATGTTCATATTTAAGTTAGGAGTATAACTGTGAACCAAAGAATGTCTTATCCTATGCAAAGTACATCTTAAACTTCAGTCTGAAGTTTAAATATCTCTACCGATACCCAAAGCAAGTGTTCCAAACCAAGCAATCACCAACTGCCTAAATAAACGATTTGTAGCTGCCTTAAAGATACTGTTATCAGAACTGGTGAAAGAGCGGACTTCAAGCAGCACAGAAACCGGCATTAGCCTGCTAAAAGCACGTAAGATTTAAACGAATGCCTCCAAGAATACATTTATGAACAATGACGCAACTGTTATGACTCTGCTCTCAAAAAGCAAAGATGAGCCAGGCTAAATTAGGCTCATGGGTCAGTAAGAGCAGATTAATAACTTACCACTGTGCACCTGATGTGCAGTAACTGTTCATAGTGGTATGCTTTGCTTTCAGCTGGAACAGGACAAAAAAAATTTTCCCCTGATGTTTTGTGTATGTTAGAGCACACACATGAATTATTGTTCTAGCCCAGCTGACAGAAAGTTAACTTTTCAATTTGAAACCTAGTAAATAGACTTCCACAGAGCCAGGCTCAGTCATTAAAACTATTTTCAATTTTTGAACACAACTGTGTGACGCACACAGACCACTAATGAACAAAGGCAATTAACTCCATTTCTCAGTGTGTAGGTTTTAAAGACAGAAATGGAAAAGTTAAAAAATAGGAACATGCCACAGGCAGATATGGCCCTGGAAGGACAAGAAGGTTCATCTTGAGGCAGTGAAAGTGGAAGAGGCAAAGGAACTATCTGAAGAGAAGGACCACTCTGCCAATGAAGATGATCTTACATTCTCCTTAGTTGTTCCTTTGTGCTGTTCTGAAAGTACAAAATGCCCCTTCCAGCTCCCAAATAATGCCCCCCTTCCAAAAATCCCACAGAGGCTGTGCACGTGCAGAGTTCACGTGCATCTTGCACTTGTATCTAGATAGGCCTGCGTGTGCCTCTGGAAGCTTCCACACAGCCACCGTTAGGAACACAAAACACTGTTTTGTCTTTAATAGCCTGCTCACTAGAAATTACTGCTGTCTCTCCTAAGGGGCAATGAGAAGAGTAAGGGCATATTTAGGTTACACTCTTTGAGCCACGACGTCCTGAAACCACAGTGAGGCCATATTCCTGCTTTCCACACCTACGACTGGTTGTCTGCCTGTTGTCGCTCGCATAGCACTGCCAAAAGCAGAGGGGCAAAGGGGACACTACTTGACGGAGTGCTATGGGAATCAACTTTGCAAGTTAACATACACTCTGTAGTGTTACAAAATGCCTGTGAGATTTCCCTCATCCAAAGCAGTTATAGCTGGATTATCCTAGAGTCAGCCTGGAGAAAACGGAGCAGCAAGTATCTCAGTGGACAGTGAATTTGGTTTTGGGTCCGAGCCTGTAATAACTTTTGCATGTATTTGTTGTGTGAACTTGAATCTTGTGCCCCTCCATCAGGACCCACTGGCATGTTTAACACTCCCATCCACAAAGCAGAGAGCTAAGCAGCAGCACCCCAGAGCATGGGAGAGTTGGGTTATAAAGCTAAGTGCACATACCACAGGCCATCTATTCCAGACCAACTAGTGACTCTTTGCAAAATGCAAAGCCGGTTGGTTTTATACAAGGCTGTTCCACACAAGTTAGTTTCAAGAAAGCAGGCTTCTTAGAAGTAAACTTTCCCAGTGCAGACAAGCTCTCAGCTAAGAAATGGCATATGGCTAGAGGTTAGCAGAGTATGTTATTTGACTTCTGGCAGAACCTCAAAGTCTTTTCCCCCTCCTGTGGTCTCTAGTAAGAAGGAAGGCGGAAAAAGATCAAACTAAAAGCACTGGAAGACAGTATCCTACAGCAAAGCTGTGCAATGACATGATTTCACAAATTTTCCAATACCAATACTTTGCTATGCCAAAGGCTACAAATGAAACAAGACAGATATTTCCGGGACTTCTGTACAACAAATTACCAGCTCTAAAGGCTGCTCTTTTAGCTTTCTGTACTTATGAAGCAGAAGGCATCTAGGTTTAGTCTTGTAACTCCTTGGTATACAGTTGAGCTAAAACCCACTTTTTTTTTTTTTTTTTTTTAAATTCATATGAAAGAGCTTTGAACTCTTTCAAAGGCTAGCTCGATATATTGATTATTTTTTTAAACCTTTCACCAGACTAACTTCCATCACTTCATCACCTCAGTTCTCCAACAAAGCAAATTTTATGTATTTTTTAATTTCTATTCTCCCTGCATCTTCCATACTTGCAAAAAAGGCAATAAACTAACACTGGTTTGGGGTTGGGGGGAAGCAGTAATATTACTAAACCACTTTAGACTAACAAGTGTATTCTAAAACAAAATAAAAACCACCAAATGAAGTAGAAACCTGAAAGTAAAGTGAAAAGTTTCAAACATCACCTTCAGAAGTGGATGGAAGGCAGGTCTCGTTCACCAAAACATCAAAAATGGAAATACTACTTTTGAATACTCAAAAAAGTTAGTATTTTGAAGATGTAAAATAAAAAAACCAAGGAAGGTGGAGGAAAGATTTTGTTTTTTTTTCCTTCTGATATTTTAATATATGCTACAAAGGAGAAAAAGCAACCAAGTCCTATTAACATGAGAAGCCTGCCTTCACAACAGACAGAAAATACCAGTTGAAAAAGTGAATGTTTTATGATACTCAGTTTGGGGAATGTGAGCCATTATTTTTTTCTCTACAGCAAGATCAGGTGGGGGAGTGGAGGAGGGAGAAGAGATTAGCATATTACAGGGAAGGTACAACAGTTTCTTGAGCTATTCGACACCAATACATTCTGATGAAAGGAAATTGCATTCTGGCCCTGAATAGGGGGAAAATACCAAACAAACACAAACAAACAAAAACCCCCACCCAGTTCAGCAAACATCTGAAGAATGATAATCTTTCCTGCAGATATATATACATGACAATTGAGCCTGATTTTTAAGAACTACTTACGCAATCCAAAATTTTGTAATTCAGGTTTCTCAGAGAAGTTTGTTCCATAGTAAAAAGGAAGTATGTAGTTGAAAGAACACCGGCAAGAAGTTTACAGAACTAGCACAGAAATGTGAATGAAGACTGATGTTCAGAAATAATTTCCCATTTCCCAAATTCACAAACCATTTTCCTGTTATTTTAATTTTTTTTACCCGTTTAAGATTAATGGTGAGTGCGTCTAATACCCTCTGTCCAAACAATCACTGCACTACAGTTATCAGTGACATGCTAAGTTACCTCCTTATGAAAAAGGCAGAAGAAACAGATGGAGATTCATTAATTTTTCTCTGGGGTACTCACTCTCTTTGCCTGAACAGAAAGAAGGTAAGAACGACTGTACGTGGACTGAGGGCCCAGCCAGCCACCACCCTCTCTGACAGTGACCAGCAGCAGATGCATACCAAGAAGTCTAACAGGGCACAAACGAAGTGCTGGTTTTCCTGATATGCTCTCCCAACATCCAGAAAACTGCACAGACAGACTTACTGAGTTCCACAACACAGTTGCCAAGTAACCTCCCAAAACTCCTTTAAAACAAGAGAAAACAACAAAATCCCCAAAACCCATCGTTCATCACAGAATAGTTGTTCAGCTCCACACAGCCAAATATAAATGGTAAAGCTGCACATTGAATGCAGGAGACTAAAACTACCAGAAAATACCATCTATTTCAGTATCTTTGTTTGCTTGGGTTGTTTGTTGGGGGTGTTTTTTGTACGTTTTGTTTTTAAATTATACCACAGTGAACATATTTATCTCAAGCAGAAAGTTAAGAGGCAAGCAATTTTTTTCAGCTTTATCATTTATTGTAGTCTGAAGTTCAAACCGTATTTGGACCAAACATTTCATGGATATTTTAATTGCTTTTTTTAAGACTTAAAAAAAAAAGATAAAAAAAGAAAAAAGAAAGCACACCTTAGGTCAAACTGTGCCTAAGGACATATGGCTGTACGGGCTCCGAGAGAATGATAAAGTATATTAGAAATTTGCAAAAAGAGTTTCTGTCTGTAAAAAAAACAATGCCTCCACTTAGCGTTGTAAAGCTGTGTGCTTGTAATACAAAATCTTACTATGTCGGGAGAAAGACATTTAAAAAAACTTCATGTATAGCATTAACCGCATAATTGAGAATGCATGAGTATGAAAAGGAGGCTACAACAAACTCACAAAATGAAAACGTGCTACTGACAGAGGGTTAATATTAGCACATACAGCTGTGGCTTTTTACAGGCAAATGAAAGAGAAAATGCATCTCTTCAGGCAAATACCTTTACCATGTACCAGGATTTCTTAGAGACAGCCTGAAAACACTTCCTCTCTGGAGACAATAATAGTGATAAAAAAAAAAAGTCGTCAGCACTAATATGACTGATGTATTAAAAAGGCTAGTTCTGAAAAAATACTTTGAAAACGTTCAATTTATTTAGTATGTGTAATGAGCCTGGCCCTTATGTATTTGCTGCAGGAGAAAGAGGTTTGAATTATTTAGCACTAGTATCTTTCTACTGACTTTGGTCTCCGGCATTTGCGGTTTTTTCTTTATAACAGTACCAATGGATTTGATTTAATTTAATTAAGTAAACTACCATTCTCATTTAAAGACCTAAAAATGCTTATGCTGAGTCAAGTCAAAAGGTCCACCAAATCCATCATGATGTCTCCAACTGGGGCAGAGAGCAGATGCACAGGAAAGGGAAGCCTAAGAACAGTGACACTTGCCAAAACCTCTCTCTCAACCTTCAAGGTTGGTGAAGAATTTCTTGAGCCAGCTGTGATATCTACATAGTTAGTAACCTTACTGGGCTTTTCCTCCATGACTCTGTTCAATCATTTGTTAAAAATGCAGACAGGTTTAAAACCAACAGTATCTTGTATCATGGAGTTCCATAGCCAAACTAAAATTACATGAAAACCTTCATTATTTTGTTCCTTTTAAATCTGCCACCTTGCATTGGAAGGGATGCTAATTACCCATCCCCTTTCCATGTGACTCATAACATTAATTTTTTTTTTCTGTGTCATCCCTCAGTTGTCCCTTTTCCAGGCTAAAAAAATCTCAGCTTATTTAGTCATTCCCCATCTAGAAACTATTCTATATCTGCTGTCAGTCTTTTTACTGGTCTTCATTTCTACTGTATCATCTTTGAGATTTACACAATATTCAAATATACAACACAGATTAATACACAAACATAGGTGTGTTTTCTGTTTTTTTCTGCATTCTTTTTATGATATTTGTCCCCTCCCCTCTTGGGGTCCACCAAGAATCAGGGTTATTTTTTTTCAAACAAAGTATCTGCTCAGTCAACCACCCTTTCCCCAAGTAAAGTTCAGACTGCTTTATTCACATGCATAATTTCACAATTATTTACACCAAGTTTTACCTGATGTATCTTCACTCTCACTCTGTCAGGAGACACTTCTGTAATTCTCAAAGATCAACTCTATCTTGATCACTAGTCACCCCCCTTCTCCAAATCACTTAGGATTTTGCTTTTGATGATCACAAAGCAACACAGATTTTATCACAGACCCACGCTAGACTGCACTGGTGACCTCCCTCCACTGTGCAAAGCATACTCTGGAATATTTTACCCAGTTACTTATCTATGCAAGGACTTGTGCTCCCTGTCCACACTGATTCCTTTAAAGTTTCTGGTGGGAATTTTCAAAAGCAATTAATGAGATCAAGTAGTTGTCAAAAAAAGACGAGAAAAGAAGAGTTTCTTGATTGCAGTAGGTAGGCCATCTGAAGATCCTTTTATAGAAACCTAAGGAAAATGTTTCCAAAACTATCTTGGATTGTTTGTGGGCAGCTAAATACTTTTGATAGTTTCAACAATTGCCATAACATTTTTCTACTACTTTTTTGTGAAGTTCAAAGTCAGAGAAAATAGTAACATAAAAACCTTGTATATGTGGCATATTTTTCTTAGCCCAGAAGCAACATTCATCCTCAAAAAGGCTCCTTCTGTAGGCATTTTCATTCACACTTTTTTTTTTTAAATGACTGGACTATAAAATATAGCTGAGAATCAACTACGAGAAGACTGAAAAACAGTAATGCACACAGGTAAAGTATACTTATGTTTTTTCATCCTTGCTTTTTGAAAAAAACACAACAATCATCTCAACTAAAAAAACAGCAAGCCAATAAGGCATCTAAATTTTGTATGTCTCTAGAGAAATAAATCTATTCACTTTGTCAAAATAAAAAATAATTAAAAAAAAAACCACCAGCCAAGCCCTCCATATGTTAGTAACCTATATGTATAAACATAGATACTTTGTGTTTTATCTTACCTTTTAGCCAACCACAGTTTGGTTCCTATACAGGTAACGATGTCATCCAGTCCCTGCTGAAAGTCCGAGCTAATAAGCTGTTTTGATTCTAAGTATGACTGCAGCAAGTGAAAAACCTAAATAAATTAAAAAAAAATAATAATTTGAAACTAGAGTTTGTAGGCACTGCTTTTCTTCCAAGTAACTGTAAGATGAAAACAACCACCTGCAAAATTAATAATTATTACTCAAGGAAAAATGTATATTCATTTGGCATAACAACAGGTGGAATCCTTAAATTGCCTATTCTTTCAAATTCACTCTTCACAGTAACTGAAGAACAAAATATAGGAAGTACTAGAAGACGTTAACCTCCGTGAAACGAGCGTATGACGGCCCTTGCCAACTCAAGCATCCCGCAATTTTCAACCTTTTTGTGGTGCCATCTGCTCACCAGTGCCAGCACAACTGTCCATGAAACATGCCGGCAGCTTGGCCCACCGGATGGAGCAGGGCTGGTTGCATCGTACAAGTACAACCAAGGAGACAGGAAAGGGTCTTTAAAATCCACACACTGAGCAAAAAGCTTTTTAAAGGCAGTAGAGTTATCATCTATAAGCACTCTGAAGCGCTGACAGAAAAGTATCTTTATTCCTGCTCCCCAGAGCCTTCATTCAGGGCTCTGGCCAAACACAGTGGGCAGTTGGGTTTCACAGAGAAAGCAGATGCTCACACCTTTCCCTTCCATGGACAAAGACGACTGAGCTCCTGGCACTGGGGCTGTGCACCAACTGCGCTATCTCCTCCAGAGCTTCACGTAAATGCCTAGCAGACACGACCTAGCTACTATGAAGGAAAGAATTCAAGATACCAAAACAGTAAGCATGACCTGTAGCTTTCTGGTCAGGCCGTTAACAAGCAAGTAATTTCTGTTCTTAGAGACCTTCCTTTGTTATTTAAAAACAGGTTTTTCAGGCAGCGTTGAATATATAGAAAAGTATTAAGAACAAATTGAGTTAAAAAAAAGATGTATAGTCATCTAGATCATAAACATGAAAAAGAAATACTGGATAATACATGAAAGCTGATACCAGCTGCACAGTGGAGAGGGACTGTCCGAGCCCAGCCCCTGTAGCATCCACCCTCTCCCCATGTGGGAGAAGGTGCATGACACACACTTCTGACACAAGTGATGATGCCCATGTCATCCCACTTAGTTTTTACCTTTCCCATTCATATGCAAGTGAAGACAACAGCTAGGCGAGTTAATTTCTAAGTGGAAAAACATGGAGATATGCAGTGCAGTACTGAAGCCTAATATGAAAGATGTTGCTCCGGTTAAGGAGTTTTGCAGGCATGTGCAATGTGGAAGCTGGAAGAGGAGGAACAGGGTGCTGACTCTCCGTCTGTCTTTAACTTGCCTTACAGCCTCCAAATTTGAAATTCTGCTTGCCTACACAGCCAAGTTACATTGATAGAAATGACAAGGTTTCTGTGCAAATTGAGAAAATACATCCCCCATTAGTTATTGAAACTGGTGATGTGAAGAATTTAGGAAACTTTAGAAGTGTTATCAGACCATTTCTGAAAATACATACATGAACATTTTATATGGAAACACTGGTGTGAGAGCATTAGCACTTCATACTTGCGAAGTGACAATTTTATAACTAACAGACCAAGCTGGGGCCTTCACTTCACTCTGGGAAAAGAAAAACCTTTATATCCAGATTGTTACATCTCAGAGCCTGGTTTCCCGCATTCCAGCTGTCACTTGCTCCCGGGGTTATATTTTTTTGTTTGTTTGCTTGTTTTGGAAACACAAGCACTGCCGCATAGCATTAACTTGACACAATTTCATCTGGGTTATTTTTTGTAAAATTATTCAAGTGGAAAAACAGCTGCACTGGTTTCAAATAAGCACGGAAACAGAAGAGAAGAGATGTCAAGAGACTATCTAATCCATACAAACACTGAGGCAGGGTTTAAACATTCTCTGATGAAACAAATGCCTGACTGTCCTAATCCTGCAAATAGCCAAGAAAGCAGATTCCAAAATATTTGTATGCAAGTTCTTCTAGTGTTTCACCCTCAAAATCCAAGCTCTTGAGGTAAGGTGTTCCTCTCCACTCCCACCCTTGCCCCCACGCTAAACAACTGTTCTCTGGACACCATTCAGTTGGTCCAGATTTTTTCCTAGTGAGGTACTTATTAAGCACAGAGATCCCACTGGGGCCCCTTTGACAGGAACAATGAAATAAACTCTCATCTCCCTGTGTTAGCAGGTGCTCTGTAGGTAAAAGACATCCTGGAAAGAGAGCTGTCATCTTGTCTTTTTTTTTAAATCTGCTGGAGTCCTCTGTACTGAACATCATTTTGTCAATGGCAGACCATCTTTCTAAGATGTTTTTTCCAAGATAATTTTGAATTTTGACTTTTTCTACAAAGCACTTTGCAAAAATACAAGCTTGCAAACATTTCAGTGTCACCAGAAATCTCCACCTTGAATCCTCCTCTTTAGTCTGCTCTTGTCTGTGCAACTGTCTGCTTATTAAAATGGTTTATGTAAGTATCAACTCAAAATTAACCTTTTTCATGAAAGCCAATGCACAAAGTTGCCACTACTACTCATCTCTCTGTATTTTTTGTGGGTTGCCCTTAATCTCTGTTAAGTAATGAACACTATAGAAGAAAAGGGATGAAAAAGGAAAATAATGTATATGCCGAAGCTCCTCTTATTGCCTTTTATATCCCCTGCTAATTGAAAGTCATTTGGTGCCTTAACCTTTCTGATTTTAGTCTTCCGTACTTGTGTTCATTTCCAGGAATGAGAAGGGATTTACCTCTAAGCAATAATATAAAATTTGTTCCACAATTATGAAGGGGCTATCATGTTTTTTCCTAGAAGCTTAAATTAAGTTAATCTCTTCAGCTTTGAAAACAACCCCCAAAGTGTGTCCCTCCTAAATACAAAGGAAACCTAAGTAGTTTGACAGTTCAAGCAAAAGGTCTTGAGAGAGGGAAAACTGTGCATATTAAGTAGGTTAAATTTGTGGATTTAAATTAGTCCAGGTAGGAAATTCAGTACTGAAAAGGCAATCAAATCCCCTCTGCAATTCAGTCTCTGTATGAACCATATCCTTTTAATATAATTCAGAAGGTAAAAATCAGAAGGCATGAGCCATATTTAAGCAGTAGTATTAGAAGGTGCAACTCACAGAAGAATTTGATTCACTGTAGAAAAATGTTGGCATTCATCAAAGCCAATGTTCAACTACTACAGTTTACCCTGGTCTGACATTTGACATATTTTTGACTGATTTTCTCATTATTTCAGTGCAAGCCCTCTATCGTTTAGTCAAGTCCCTTCACCAAATTTTTAGACACCTAGAAAGCTTTCCCTACAAAGGAATTATTTTTTTCAGCATAAGGTTTTAGTATGCCTAAACTAAATTTGGAATTGTAATTAATGTCCGCATGTTTTATTCAAAGCCTTATTTTATCTAAGCTAAAACTGGAGGCAACTAAACAAGCAATCTGTAAAAGTTAATCACAGCAGTTCTTCACTTCCATCATGCGTGACATGTCATTATTTGGCTTATATTAATATTGCTGCAGCTTCCATGATCTAAGACTACAAAGCAGGCAATGTTTGCATGGGGAGGTTGCAAGTTTTATGAGTCTGTTTGATATAGATAATAATAGAGACAGGCCTTCCAGCACATGGCTGTCCTCAAGTCCAAAATACTACTCGATTTAAAATTCTCTGCTAAATTCCTCACTTACACATAAATGCAATGAGGTCATGGTGTTCCTTTTGTATATGGGATTGTTTTTTTATTACACTAAGGCAATATAGTAATCGTTTTTTCTTTTTAAAAGGTAGTTTTACAAGAGATTTGCACTGTCTGTAGAGGAAGGCTTATGAAGACTTAGAGATGACAGCAATTATCTTTAAGTTTGACATGCCAAGTTTAAATGCCAAGAAAGCAGCCTGAAAGCATCTTTGAGATGTTGGGAGTCCTTTTAATACGACTGAAGACACAACACCCAAGGTATTTTCCATAGTTCTGTGGATCCCTGCATTAAAGATGACAAGTTGCTGGATGCTTGCAAACCTTTTCTTTCCCTGAGCAGGCTGTTCAGGATTCAGGCTAATACACCAGCAGGGCTGTACAGACTGCTTGTCGACCTGGGCAAAAGTTGTTAAAACAGTGCAAGCCATGGGAAGTCCAGACACTTGGATACATAATGGGGAACAGTGTCCAGTGATTGACCATTCTGAGACCCTTTGCTCCATGAAGTTCTACTAACTCTGAACCAGCATGTCCTAACCTGCTGCAGGTAAAACCACCAACATGGGAGGACTTCTTAGTGCAGAATATCACAGGAAAAAAACAAAACCAAAAGCACCAAGCCAGCTCAGGTGTGACACTATATCCTAATTAGCAAAACCCAAGGACCCAGTATGCCAATGAATGGAAGCCATGTTCTGCTCTCCAGCCATTCCCAGCTTCCAGTGCCTTCCCTCCCTTCCTTGGCATTGCTGATGCTTCATCCTTGCTCTTCAGCTGGAGAAGCCTCAAAAAAAGAGGGGAAAAAAACAACAGAGGAGAGTGGGGAATGGAAGAGGCAAAAAAACGGAAACACCCAGCTTGGTTCCCTGCTGGTCAATCAGCACATACATCCTTCTGTCCTGTTCGCATCCATCCCCCACCAAATAGCGTGCTTTCAGATGCGACACTGAGAGCCTTCTACGTCTCCTGTCATGATGTGAGAAAGTTGAGCGTTTTATTTGTACCCAAGCAGACCTTAAGATATAATATCTGCTATTTTCCAAGTGTTCATTTTGGATGATCAAGTGAAAAAAAAAATGCACATTATTTTTTGAAAAAAATACATAATTAAATGATTAGACATCAATGAAGTCAAAAATATAAATCATGAGGAGCAAGAAAAGACATTTTTCTCTCCCACATCAACTTTGATATGACATAAAGCAGATCATTATCTTTAGAAGCTCTCATATCAGCTCAAAGTGCTGTATTCAAGCTGTGAAATACACTATTAGAATAATGAAGCAATGCAACGGTGGATGAAAAACTGTATAGAACACAAAATCCAGCATTTTTTTGATGCCAAGAGTTCTCCTGCATACATACAGGGACACTGCAAATATAACCTTTTAATAGCCACAGTTGATCTATTGTGTCACACTTTCTGCCTAACAAATTAAAATTAACATTTTGTAGCATTAGCATTAATTTTATAGGAGGAACAAAGGTTTCTGAAATTTACAATAAACTTTTAACTTCAGACATGAAATAATGATTAGGTGAATACTTGGTGTGCATGCACATATGGTCGTATTTAAAAGAGAACGCAGCCTTCAACATGTTGCTGCACAAAGTGCCTTTTTTAAACAATTAGATTTTCCAAAAACATGCTGAAGGTTATATAATTGCACACTCCTCAGTGAAGTAGCTAAGTTAAACTTTTCTCCCCTTAAGCTGACCTGAAGCAATAAAAACTTCTGCATGCATACCCTCAGCTATGTTTGGATGAAATTAAGTATACAGTACAAATATTCACATTCCTAAGTGTAAGACTGAAACAATGCTCCCAGTGTTCATTTCAGTGCTTCTTGAAGAAAAAAAAGAAAAAAAAAAGGCACACTCACATCACCCTAACTGTATATTCTCAGCATAGATCATTTAACTCCCTAGAAGAAACAGAAAGAATACAGAGGTTTCACCAGCTGAAAGAGAACATTGTGTAAATATGAAGCTTGGAAAAATATGCCACTCACCAAGCTATGGAGGTTGAAGCAACAAGGAAAGCCAAAAAAGGGTGTATGCAAAATGGCAGCAGTAAGAAGATTACTCCACTAAGCTAAATGTGTTTTTTTGGAATTGTTCCATCAAAAGCTTTTGGCTGAGTATTTAACAGGCTAGTGAGAAAACCTCAAACATGATTTTTCTTCTCTCATTTAAAGGCAGATAAAATTTTTTCTTCTTGTGTGAGAAATACAACTGCCAAGTTATCTCTGTATTCTGAAAGTGAGGCTCAATTTTTCTTTTTTTTTTTTTACCATGACCATGTAGATAAAAACTGGCAAACTGCTGTGACAGGTGAAGGCATTTTTATTAGGATGATAAAAAGTTCAAAGTTACAATAATTATCTCTAGGGAAAAACAAGCCCTAAAAATCTCTTTTTTCTTAGAGATGAAAAGTGCCAGTGTGATAATTAAAATGGGATTAAAAACCTCAACTACTTCCCCCCAGTTTTCCAAGAAGCTATCTATACAAAAATAGATGGGAGAGTTTGTGGAGATATTTGTGGAAAATAAATGTAATATTTTATCACCAGCAAGAATAGTACGAACACAGTCCCTGCAGTTCATGCTATTCTGGCAAACAAAAGCAGCTATACAAGTTGAAGGGTAATAGTTTAAAATCAGTACGGAACCCCAGTGCACAAACGCGTTGCACCAGACAGTGCTGGTGGCCCCCTGTGCCCTGTGTTCTCACAGCATATGATTCATCCTCTGCCATACTTGACGTTCTGAAGTATTTAATGATGAGAAAAACAGAGAGAAAAAGGTGTTGGGGGCGGGGACAGAGTAAATATTCTGAATTTATTTCCACATTTAAATTACAATATATTGAAGAGGAATTTCAAATATTTACAATTCTCTTACCATCCCCAAACAAATGTGTCAGAAAAGCCATCATTTATTACATTGTTCTCATAGTCCTGGGTCATTTATATATACCAGATTATTATAGCCATCACCCTTTGTTCTTACCGCCTCCTTTCTTTGAAGTCTTTAATTTCATGATGGTAGTTTCACAACTAACAGATCAGATTATTATTTCTGCCAAATATAAATTATATGATTACTATACATGAATATTGCTTCCTCAAATTTGTTTTTGTATGAATTAATAAACTGAGCCTGAAGTTCAAATATTTCCCTTTGCAAATATTTTTCTGAAGACTGTATAAAAGTTTTTTCTTCCTTTAAAGCAACAGCTGGTTCACAATTCAATTTTTCCATAATTTCAGCTTTGTTTTGTCAGCACATTTCATCATCTAATTACACCATTTTGGTTTACTATTCATGAGGAAGCAGGGCTTTTAAATCCTTCTTCCAAATATATCCATCAAATTTATAAAGCCAGGTTTATAAACGAATCAAGTTGTTTTAATTGAAATACAGGCAAGCATGTTTTGATTGAATTAACAAGTTGTAAAATAAGGTATGAAAGAATCTAAAGTTATGAATAAAAATACAATACTAGTTAACTCCATGTAACTGAGCAAGAATAACACAGCTGTTTAATAATATGAAAATTATGAATGTGCCATAACTAATGAAAGGTACAAAATGCTGAAAAATAGCGAAGTAGCTTTCTTCTCAGTGACACATATATACCACAAAACATTCATTACTACAAACGTGTTCTTAGACTTGAAGATAAATGCCTGCTTTTGTCTAAAACAAGCCAACAAAAGTAAATTTCACAGATCAAAGTTCTTGCAATACCATTTGCAATACCATTTTTATTAGGTTTTTCTTCAGGTTTTTCTTCCTATTTTAGTCAGGGTGAAATTGAATTCCAGCTTAAAATTTGTGTATGCAACTCAAATTCTGCATTAGGAGAAAACAAAACAATGAGAAGTTTGCTGCCAGATAACATCGTATTCATTAGCGTTATTTACTTGAAAGTCCTAGCTGATTTTTTTCTTAAGAGTACATGGTTTGCCTCTTCACCCAGAAACCTGATACCAAGTCTGACTTTATAATTATTAGGACCTTTTTACCATTAGGATTTAAGATACTTTTTAAGCTACTATTTATCTTATAACTAAAGGTACGTGTGCTTGGCAGAGAAGCCCAACCAAAAGACCTATGGACAGATTGGCTGATGAGAAAACAGAAAACCCCAGTAAGTAGAGGGTGCTAACAAAAGGCAAAGCTGAATGACGAGTAAGGGTCTCAACACAAATCCTTCTTACCAGCCAGCCTGACCAGAGGTGAAAGAGGCTGGAGCTGGTGGCATTTCTACTCTCTGCAAACATACCTATTATCTTCTCAGCAGCATGTAACCAAAACCTGAAAGACTAGAGAAATGAGCAGACCAGACTGTATGTTGCAAGCAGTTAAAAATTGTGCTCAGCCTGCAGTTCTGATCAGAACAAACAGTAGGATGGATACAATGAAGCCTTCTCTTTCAAGTTTATACTTGGCCATCATAAAAACGCACCCATCACTGTCTTAATCCAGCTACCTCAAAGGATATAAAGGTTCTGTCCTCCTTTAAACAGCTTCTTTCCTTTTACTTTTTTTAGGGGGTGGTGGTAAAACAATTTGAAATGATTCTTTCCCAGACTACGTCCTCGTAACACAGTTACCCTGCACATGTACACATGAAGGAGACAAAAAGCAAATAAAAGACCAAGGTACACACCCTTGTTTACTGAGGGATATTTACAATTAGGAAGAATATTAAAGGATACAGCTAGTCCACTGACACTAAGAAGCTGACGTGTAAGAGACAGAGTCAGTACGAACATGTTATAAAAAGCGCTCAGAAGTACACTGCTACTTGACCCCGTAGCTTTGCTGGTTTCAACAGAGGTGATCTTCTGTCTCAGGAATGTCTGCCTTAACACACAAGCTGAGAAAATAATTAGAAGTAAGCTACATTGATTTGATGTTTTTATTTCCTGAATTCACATTATAGCACAAAGTGAAGTAAAACTTGCAGCTTCGGAAAACAGTTTTCCTCTCTCACCTAATGATTTTAAACTTACAGAAGAGAAAATACATATACAGGTCTCTCAAAAGAAAAACATTCAGTATTTTTAAAGTCTAAGGAATAATTTGCTACATTAAATGTCCAAGTGCAGGTAGCTATACCCATGAAAAAAAAAAGTGGTGCTTTTCAGGGTCATATTACATCTTCTAAAAGCTTTTCCCCATTCATACATGAAGTGAGTACTAACCTGTTGCTGTACATGCCTCTGTGTATGAGGATCAACTTCCCCTTCCATTGCTGCGTATTTACAGGCATACTGTCAATTTTAATGGCTCCATTCACATCTGAGGAACTCAGTATTGCCACTTGCACTCTTTNTTTACTGTCTACCAGTACCCCCAGATCCTTCTCCTCAGAACTGCTCTCCAGGAGGTCCACCCCCAGCCTATATTGGTGCCTAGCATTCTTCCTCCCCAGGTGCAGGACCCTACACTTGCTCTTGTTGAACCTCATTAGGTTCTTCTCTGCCCAGCACTCCAGCCTGTCCAGGACACGCTGGATGGCAGCGCGGCCCTCTGGAGTGTCAGCCACCCCTCCCAGTTTGGTATCATCAGTGAACTTGCTGAGGATACACTCTGTCCTCTCATCCAGGTCATTGATGAATATGTTGAACAAGATTGGGCCGAGTATTGACCCCTGGGGGACACCACTGGTTACAGGCCTCCAACTTGACACTGCTCCATTAATCACAACCCTCTGAGTTCTGTCACACAGCCAGCTCTCAATCCACCTCACTATTATAGAAGAAAGTCTTGCAGGCAAAGAAACAGCATGATTAAGTGATTTAATTAAAATATACAGGGGATGCGTCCCAGAGACAGACTTAACTCAGATCCTTTAAGTTCCAGTTCACAGATAGTAGCATATACACAAGAATTTATGCGGGGAGGAAAAACTGACTGACTAACTTATGCTTTAAGTATACTTTTTTGAAAGCGCTTTGCTCTCTAGAGAAAACACTGGGAAGAATACATACATGCCAGTAAGATGTAGACTGTATGACCAAAAACGCACGGAAAATATACACAGCATTTCCTCAGTGTTCATCAGTTTTGGACCACTGATCTTACGGAAGCTTTCTACTGGTATCATATATTTTGAAACTATGAAGTTCATAGAAACACAGATAACATGATGAAACTTAAACTACAGCAAATACATGAATCATGCTACTGCTGAAAGTCAGCAGATTTTTGCCTTACGCATATCTACAAGCTATTTATAAATTTTTACTTCCCATCAGGCTCAGCATGATGTCAGCTTACAATAACAAGTTAATGTTAATGTTTTCCAGTAATTTTCACAGTGCCATTTAACTGCAAGTGCCCTAGCCAAGGTAAACTTAAGGGCAAGGAAAAGGCTAACTGCATAATCAGAGAACAACATTAATGAATTTTGCATCTCTGCTTTTAACACTTGGAATTCTACCTGCAATATATCTCTCTTTTGTTCCCAAAGTTCAATTTTGCTAGCCAGCTGATTACACCTCCCCAAAACAGCTCAAATATTCCTTCTGATTTTAATTAGCCACAAAGCTTCATCGCCTTGTGGATTTTTTTTCCCCCCAGACAAACAAGCATCCTACACTATCACAGAAAGTGCCAAACTCAAAGCTATCAAACATTTCCTGAACTCTAGTAAGCTCACGCACTTTGTTTTACAATCAGCAGCATCCTGGCAGACAAATGCTGTCTCTGCGAATTCACCAGTAACAGACAAGTTCCAAAGAAAAATGGTGAAATTTGCTGGGGCTCTTCTCTTCAGAGGCATTAGAAGCTGTTCAGGAAGATCTGTTCTTTATTATTATTTTCTCCCCTTCCCTCTTCCACTTGCATGCAATTGGTAAATGTGTTTTTGACAAAATGGAATGTCAACAGCAACAGTTTTTACAGCAGAAAGGTTTTTTTGAAAAGCAATTTCTTCCAATGCAAGTCCTGACTCAAGACCACCTTTCTCCAGCATTTGCACATGCCTGCCTTTGATTTTATTATCCCAGAGGAGTACAGCTGTCTCACTGTCTCTAAAAACAGTTCCAAGAACAGTTTTTTAAACTTAACTCTCCACTCGCTTCGGATATTGAACTGCATAGAGGTTGCCTTCTGAACACAGCAGTACCAATGGCAGATGTTACCATGCCCACCACTTGTTCAGCACTGCATCCTGCTGAAGTTTGACAACTTCAAACCTCCTAGCCAGGCTTCTTCTAATGAAAGCAAACTCTCCACTCCCTTCAGTCACATGAGTTAGGTTAGCAGAGGCCTATTATTTAAATTGAGCAAATCTTACTCCTTTTTACTGAAATGGCTCAGGGAGGACCACCAGCTGATCTGTGCCAGCTGCAACACCCAGCAGAGGACCAGCGATGATCAGCTGGATGTGGACTGCTGTGCACAAGCTGTTTGCAGAACACAAGCCTACAGAAATCCTCTGGCATTAAAGCCTCAGAACTGGCAAGTAGCGCAATGACTAGGTAATGTACTCGCTTTGCTACATGCCACATTTGCCCAAGGCAGCTGAAAACCATTCTGCATCAGTGATACAAGGAACTATCAGGATACTTCATAACCTTTTTCTTGCAAATAAACACGAAATACAAGATGGTCAGAGTATCTCAATGGGTTCTTCAGTGTCCTTCCCCCTCACAATCAGTACCAAATTGGTCTTGCCTGTGTTCATCTCCACCCATCGCTCCACAGCCAGTGTCCTGTCACCTTTGTATTTTACCAGTGGCTGCAATTGCAACAGCACCCACTAAAATCAATAGTTTCTTTAGTTAACAGATTAAACACTTTCTGTTTACTACCTTCAGATAAAATAAACTGGAATACAGGAAGAGCTTGCAGTTTCAGGTCACTTCACAGTCTGAATTTGACAGAATAGAAATGAGTGGAAACCACCACTACTCTCATATGATCCTGTGACTTTGGTCATAACCGCTGATAAACCATAAATAAAGCTGCAAAAAGGTGCCACACAGAATGGCTCCTCATCACATAGATCTTACGTGCATCTCCTTTATCACAGTGTTGCAATATTCTAGAGCCCTAGAAGTACCTGTGCCATGCCCTGTCCTAAATCCCGATCACAAAGTATCCATGATCTTCATCATCAACAGATTTCACTGGGAACCGATGGTTTATGTTGAAGGATCATCACATAACACAGCATATTTTTTTTTTTTTGGAAGCAGTAAAATTTACTACAGAAATAAAACTACAGTAAAGCACATATAACAGTATGAAGTATGATTGCTTCAAATAAACCCTAAAAATTCAATTTGGCAAAAAGGACAACAAAATGAATTAGCAAGATGATTTTGTCAGAAGTTACTGAATCCACTGAGGTAGCTTAGGAGTTTACTTAAATTCCATGAGATAACTGCACTTGGAAAAACAAGAAAACAATATTTGAAACCAAGTTCCCTTTTTCCCCCTCTCCAAACACTGTTAAGCCTTTTCTGTGCACTTTATCACTCATCTTGGCCTTACAATTCATTAAAAATTATCAACCAGCTGCAATAGGGGAGTCCACCTATTTATTTATTTACTTAATGTTAAGAAGGATGAGTGCTCTCCTAGTAAGGTACAGATAACAACAGAGTAAAAGCTTTTTGTTAAACAGGTTAAAAGATCAAAATAAAATACTTATTGATGACACTATGGATTTCACTACAAAAATCTGTGAAGAGATCCCCTACACACAGCATTGTGTACAACACAGTAACAATACTGAGTATGAATGTTTTGTATTACAAACCTTGAAAGAAAAAAATTTCCTCAAATTTACCACCTCGTTCTCCATTTTAGTCACTGTACAAACTGGACAAATATCATATCTGCCACTCAAAAGAACCCATTTTTTCCTTTTTTCCCAGGAAAACCAGGCTAAGTAAAGAAAAAGATGCAAATCAAGCTTCTCTAGGAATTTAGTTATGAGTATGTGACACATACCTCCTGCTCATGACATGTGACACCAAAAAGTGAATGGCATTGTCCCTTATCCAGCAACACCTCTGAAGTGTTTTATGCTTGTATAATTGCAACACTGCAATTGTTCTGAGGATTTTCATGGCTAATCATGGTACTGTAATTCTATTCAACCAAGTTGTTTCTATAAAACCCCAGGGATCACCTATGTAGATAAAGCCACTATAAGCCCCATTCATGTGCTGCCTGAATGAAAAAAATATGTATGACTGACTCCCAACTTCTAAGCCTTTCTTCCTGTTGTCCTGTGTAATCTTTATAAATATCATTGAAATAAAAGTGAACGAAAAGATAGCACACAGATGGAACATAAATTCCTCTGAAAGGAAAAGGCTCATGGAAAAACATCAGCAAAACTGAACTAGTCAAACAGCTGATGGAAAAAGTGTCAAAGGCTGCGGTGGTTATAAACACCTCTCTTTCTGAGGAAATCTGACTGTTAGTATCAAAGCCTACCACATTCAAGAGTAAAAAAACCCAAGAAGTCACCGCAGTAATAATCTGAGAGCTGGACATGATAAATTTAACAACATCCACAACTTGCCTTAGGAAACATTTAGGATGAGATCATTTATTTGGACCATGTGATCATGGAAGTTCACCAATTAAAGTTCACATGAAATGAACTTCTTGTTCAACTGTTCGCAAATTACAACATTATACAATATTAAAAATAGCTTTAAATGTCATTAAAACTATTAATTCTTACATCCGATTACACTAAAACGACAATGCTGTATATTCAATGTATCTGTCTGAAAGGTCTTTAACTTAAAAATAATTTTTTACCTATCTAGGAGTGCAATATGGATTTTCAGAAAAATGAAAAATGAAGAATATGAAACAACACTCTAAAGGTTGCATAACTTTGTAGTTCTATTTCGTTCTTTAATACCATGTATCTACCACTGTTACCAACAGTTTATATTTTTTTAGGGAAAATAGTGTTATACTTTTATTGCTAAAGGCAATATGAGGCTACACAGATAGCTTTTTTTCCCTCCCCAATGACCACTGAGTGCCAAGAAGCCACATTTTATATATTTTAAAACTAGTTAAACATAAAATGCTCATTTTGGCTTTTATAACCTCTTTCTTTTACTTCTGACAACAGAAGATGCCTGATGCTGTAATATAATTTTTAAATGTCTCTCAGAGTACAATAACCCAAGAGAAATAATTACTGACATAAGAATATTACCTCATCAGTTCCCAATATCTACAGAATCTGCTTTAGTTTGATTAATTTTGAAATAATTTCTTACAATATGATAATTCAGAAGTATAAATGATTGACTCAAAACAGCAAACAAAAAAAAGGTATTTCTACTGCTGGAAGCATGTGATGCACTTCATTCTTTTTAAGGTCACTTTTAATACAACACTAACTAGTACCATCACAGAGGTTTGAAATCCTGCCTGCTCAACAAGTCTTGTATGAGTGAGTAATACCCAAAGGTGATTACACCAAGACCTGTCTTTTTGAAATACTTCAGGACTATCTATGGGCTGCGGATTTATGCTGCAAAACAGAATACACACAGGCAGCATACGTTTTTTTATTAGATGTCACATCAGGAAATAACAACTATTTGGCAACAAGATGTATATGTGAAGTCTTTTAGAGTGTTACTATGTCCACCTCTACTTCTTCCTTAGGCTTTTTTCGAAGTGGGTAGTATTCACTAGATGGAACAACAGCAGCATCACCATGGCACACATGTATTTCCATGATGGTATTAATTACTTTTGTATTAACATAATAACCTTAAAAGTATGTAATGTGTTTCATATAAGATACTGACAGTATGATTTAAAATTTCTTATTTGTCTTGACTCCATTCCAAAGAGCAAAGGCTTTAGCTGGTATTTCTTATGGCACAAAATGAGTCAATAGCTAAAAAAACTACAGTGAAAAGAAACAAGTCAAACACTCACTCAAGAATAGCTCCATTTGTATTTCCTTTGGAAAAAAAGTGATTATTACCTCTACCATTTCCTGTTTAATTGCCAGTGGTTTCTGTTTCACCAAAGAAACAAGAGAGTCAGAAAAACAGAGAAGAATAAATGAAAGATTTCTCGCAATTTACAAACGTGAGATGAGTATGTAATAGGCATTTTGTTTGCTACAGAAGTGTTTTGTGGGGAAGAAGAGAAGTTTTAAGATGGCTTTTCCTACCTTAAACTACTTTTTCCTAGAAGAATAGCAACTTAATATCATAAAGCTAAACAAGCGCATACATTTGGAATGTGGAAAGGAAGAAAAGGTGCTAAGAAACTTCAACTATACTGAAGTAAAACTCAGTATGAACTATAAATGCTCAGCATCTTTCATCTAGGTCATAAATATTTAAGTGCTGGATTCCTAAGTGATTTCTTGTAGTAAAACAGAAGTTTTAATCTTATTGTTAGTGCATTTGCACCAAAAAAGGACAAATCTGATTTCCAAGGTTTAAAGTTTTCCCAACACCCTCTTCTGACACATCTATGGAAATACCTATGTATATTTGAGAAAAAAAAATAAATAACCATTGTTTATTTTCCACAATAAAAACAGGCCAGAATGAACTACTACAATCTGGAGAGGTCTCCTGCCAAACCCAGACTAAGACATTCATTGTAGATGTGAAGATGTACTGAATCTGAAGTGCACACTTTTGAATAAAAGTCAATATACAGATACATTTGACATGCACTTCTGGCAGCATGGTAATAACCCTACTGCAATAAGGAACGATATACCAGGACAGCAGCTACTCTTCAAGATGTGGTTCATAACAGAGATATAGAGGAGTAAGCACCTAAAGCAAGAGTAGGCGGGATGGAGTTGATAGTGAGGGTGCCAGCGGAAACAGGGAGAGAGAACAGAGGTGCAAACCTGAGAAGGAATGAGGGAGGAATAGAAGCACCTGCTGCTTATCATGCCTTCAGAATTCTCACTCATTCTTTGCTTGCTTGAAGCTGTGTGGGAGGTTTCCACACTCCCAAACATCAAGATGACTCTGATGATCCAGAGATAACTGCCACTTTTTATGAAGGAAGAAGCAGAGAAAAGGACGGACCTTGACAGGTGATAAATTTAGAAGCATCCCTATTCCCTCTCGGCAAGCCCCTTGCTCTCTTCTGCAGTTACACCACACCTAGGCTGTTTCCAGGACCTGACAAAGGCTCTGCAGGGTACTTCAAGTCTAAGAGCTGCCTGCAGCTCCACTGGAAGCTGCATTTTTCATACTCCAACTCAGAATCCACGTTATTCGTTGAGGGTTTTAGCAGCAATGTCCTAGAACTGGGAGTATGTTGTACTAGACAGTGAAAAACAAATTTTCTTTCAATAGAGCATTGCTCCCCACATAGCCCCTTCCCTAAAAGCAAAACATATAGACAGACCCTTATAGAAGACACTTCTCAAAAAAACCCCTCCAAGTATAACACAGGTTCTTCTTGTTAGTCCTGTCCCCACATAAACTTTCTGTCCTGTGCAGTTTCTTTATGTCAGTCAAATTTCTGTACAATCCTTCCTCAGCCTGGATAACCATTTCCCATTCTCTTCTGGCCCATTAATAAACAGCATCAGAGGAACAAAATCAGAGGAACACATTTCCGGAGTATGCCATCAGCTCAGATAACGAGTCATTTACAGCCTGAGTAAAAAAACAGCCATGTGAAAACTGTTCTTAGAAAATTTTAGCAATAACTACTTACAAATGCAGATATTCTAAAATAATTAAATTAATAAAACCAAGAAAAACAACAGTGGTAAAAAAGACTACTGCAAGAAATGACTGTGACATATAAACAGGAAAAAAAAGTAAAGCAAGTAACATGCTTTAAACTTGGCTGAAGAAGGGAAAAAGCACACTACATTAATTAAAAAAATTCTAATTTGACTCATGAACACTTTGAAATTTATTTTCACACCTTGGAAGTGTCTTATTCTTGTTTTGTGTTTACTTTGTTTCATTTTCTTAGATTTCCAGGTTCTTCCTCCTCTCCTCCTTTCAGTTTTTTGTTCCACTATTTGAGATTCTTGCATCCTGGCCTTCAGTATAGTTAAGCCTTTACTGAGTAGTTATCCACTTAAAACCACCCGTCCCTCTCCATTCACTTCTCCCATCCAGCATTCTTTTAAATGTCAATTTTTCCAGCTTTCTCCTCCTTTCATGGAGGGTATTCTTCTGCTTTGTAAACAGGCAGAGAAAGCTTCCAAAGACCAAAGAAGGCACCTTCCCACGTTTCTCACTATAGCCTGATCTTCTGAAAATGCAGAACATAATAAAAAGCCCTCACTGTTCATAAATATTTTTTATATATTCTCAAGCAGTCAGAACTTATCGTGGATGGGTATTCTTAAAAGTATATCCAGGAAGTGTATCCAGGATTATCTTTTTTTTGGCTATGAAAGTTTTAAAGACATGGTTTCTAGATCAAAAGGAAGGAAAAAAAACCCCAACTATGCGGGTGGGACTGAAAACATGTTTTTGGAGATGAAAAATGAACTCTGTGGAGTACTAAATTAATCCAGTGCACCACCTAGGAGAATATTATATCTTCAGTACACTTTACAAGTTTCAACTTTTCCCTTCCCAACTGTAAAAACATCCTCTGCCTGTGACCGAGTGATAGGATTGCTTTCCTGACTAATTGTGAGGGATACTTAAAGATTCATAATACAAAACAGGTGCAAGAAATATGCATAGAATTGAACACTTAAAAAATTTAGACTTCACAAGAGTTCAGTTGCTGTTCTGGGAGGTCTAAAACAAGCTAGCCAGCCAGTGCCTAAAACAGTTCAACTCTCTTCAGGCAGTTTTATGTAGTAAAAAGTACAACAGTGTGCAAACAGTATTTGTTTCTAACACCTCCATCATCTAAAGAATATAGTCTACCCATTGTGAAAAGTGTACCTATAGGAAGATTTCTCTTTCCTTAGTTTAATCCTAACACCTAATAAAAGTTGTTCTATATAACCATATTCACATACAGTGTTTTCAATCACTGCACATTTATCCAAGACACAACTAGAGAAGCTAGCTGAACACCAGTGATGCTTTACGGCTGTAACTGAACACCACGCAGGGTACCTCAAATGGCCGCACACACAGCCACCCAGAAATCTCTGCTAGCAATGTGAGTTGCAGGAGCTTTTATTCATTCGGAAGTGGTACTAGCTGCGCTGGATCAGGGAGGCCAAAACATCTGCCTGACAACTGCTTGTCATACCCATAGTAATAAGCATTAAAATCTAGGGCAGGGGAGAGAGGGAGGCAGTGCATCCATGAAGTCATCCATTCCATTTTACAGAGGAGGCAACTGTCACACTATCCCCGGCACAACCTAGAGTAGTCCTTGCTACAGTTACTTCTCAATTAAAAACAGCAGCAGCCTTGTTTTCACTAATTGATGAATATTGCTTATTCTGTACTAAAACCACACCTTTTTTAAACTTCAACTTCCAAGCAATGTCCAACTAGCAGATCTGTCCAGCCAGTTAGCACTATCACATGAGGGTTTTTTTTACAAAAAAAGTAGTTGCACAAGAACCTCTGGCAAAATCTCACCAATGATTTTCTTTCAGAGACTGCCTCCTCCCATTCTTGGCACTTAGTTGCATTCATAAATATAAATCTTGCTCTCAAATGCTTACCGCCTCCTTACATCAGTGTACCCCTATGTAACAGTTAATAATAATTTACAACATGAAGAAATGAGACAACTGTTCTGTTATTACCAGCTACATATAAATGAGTATGTTTTCAACCTGACATAAGTATTTCTTTTCTCTTTGTACTAATCTTAAAAGTAAGGCTTATCTTGAACACCAAGAACTGAGCTTAGAAAACAAACAGCTGGAAGGAAGTTTCACTGGAAACCATTTAATTATAGCAGGTTTATTTCTTTGATCTGTAGATAATGTAACATTTGTTTACTATATTAAGTTTTTATAAGCCAATGTTGAACTGCTACACTTCAAACTTTACTGCCAAACCAAATAAAATGTAATTCACCATAGTCAATGTTTCTGTGCTACTGAATAAAGCCAAATAAACAATATGCTACTTCCCCATTCATTCCCTCAGACCCTTGAGATCCTTTACCTTCAAAACACAACAGGAAAAAAAAATATGGTCACTGACACCCTGCTGGTAATTCACATTAAGGATTTTTAGGTCAAGCTAACGAGCAATGTACCTCTCTCTTTCACTCAGCCACAAGGACCAACATCCAAGAATGACCTTCAAAATATATTTGCCTAATTTGTCTCCTGTTGTCATATTCTCACCCTAGTCATTGGAGTCTGTGGGTTTTTATTACCTATTCAGTCCTGTAATAAAGAGGGTCCTGTGATTGCTTGCTAGCTCTTCTTCATGCATCATTCTTCTCTGCTTTATTTTCAAATGCTTATATTTATTTAAATTGTCTTCATTCCTGAGTAAGTGTCAAAGTATTAAACTCATAAAACACAAGACTGATCGTAATCTCAAATACCTGAAGCTTGACCTTCCTTTGTAGCAACTGAAGCTAAAATCCTTCTCCTCTCAAAGGAAGGAAAAAGACACCCATATTCATTAAGTAGGCTCTACTTTCATCAACCACAATCTGTCTTAATACATCTCTTCCAGATAATTAAACTACCTAACATACTGATATTTTCACCATCAACTGCTTCTTTTCATCAGTGTAACTATGTACTTTATTTTTATATTCAGCAAAGTCACGTCCACACATCTCTAGCTCAAGAGTACTCTAAGCTAAGACAGCACAGGCAGATGTTCCTCCAGCTGCTTGGTCTGTCACTCTTTTTCCCAGGCTTGTGCTATTGGTCCTTGCTGAAAGCAGCACACTGACTCAGACAAATCTTTGCATGACCCAGTATGGCTATTCTCAGGTTATGTTCTTGTCCTGGTTTTCTTGCTGCTTTAATGAACTCTCCAACCATCCTTTAAATCACCTCTTCCAGCTCTCCATTAACATTTAAAACATCAGCATATTCAAAAAGTTGATACAGATAATTTGAAGTTCTACCATCGCACAAATCTTGCTGTATCCAATAAGCTCCCCAAAGAAAAAACAGAAACAGTAAATCACTTTCATAAAAGCCCTGTACAGATGGCAGAAAAACCTGCCATTGAACCATGCAGGTTTTCTAATCATATTATTATTTTTTAATACAAGGATTCTAGATTCTTTCATTGTAAAGTATTTTCAGAAAGATGTCTAATTCTATACGATGCTGCTATTCCCTGAAAAATAGTAACTACTAATTTCTTGTCCCTCTGAAGTCAGTGGGAAATTTAATGTTTAAAATTAATGTTAATTAATGTAAAGAGTTATGAAGCCCTCTATCTCCTATTAAGTCTAATTTTTGCCACATGCAACTAAGTTGATGTGTTTCATTATGTTCTTTAGATTTGAGATGCAACAGTGCTGCTGGTTTCAAAAGCAGAACAAAAAAAAGGTTCAAAAACTCAAAACAAGATTCCTTGCACAGGACTTTGCATATGCCAAACAGAACCATTTGAATTAGTGAACATAAAAAAACCCAACAAACCACCCACCCCCCCAAAAACCCCTTCTTTGAACAAGCCTACTGCTATAATACCAATTTAGCTAATTGAAACAGAATTTTGTGGGAAAATTCAAAGTGTGGAGAAAATTTTAATATTAAGAGTAACTGACTGCTGATTGATGACACTCTAAACAACATTAAGTAAGTGAATTTCCATCTTTACCTTCATGAAGTTTTAACCCTGCATAAAAGCGTAACAATTTGTGTTTCCCCTGTCTCTTGCCAGTTATATTTTTTATTTCTTCAGGAACAGGTCACATGCCGGGACAGAAGGGGATACTGTTCTTCTCTTGTAATGCTAAACACTGGCATATGCTTGGGGAACAAGTTTTAGGATAAATCAGTAGGAGTGACAAAGTAAGAGCAGTAAGTGGGAAGACTGCAGTGAGGAGAAAAGAAGCTACCAGCCAGACCTCAGATGAGAAGATGGGGGAATGGAGAGAAATCTTCCAAGGGACCACAGCAGACCAGGCAGAATTTCTATGACTGCGTTACAGCAGGGACCAAAACCATTCACAACAGGAAGGATCCACCTGCAAGGACACAATAGGCCAGCAGGGGTTTATTTTACTCTATGCAATTGTTTGATTGCTTATACAACATACCACCAAAAATGTAAGTAATCTTCATGAACAAAGCAGCTGCCAGCCAGAAATTTTTCCTCAATGATAAGTGCAGCTGGGAACTTCTATGAAAGGCTTTATCTTGGACAGTACAATCCATCTCCTTATGGAGGCAGCATGCACATTTAAACGAAGTCATGTAGTTCCGTCTCTTCATATACAAGCAGAAAACAATGACGAAGAGGTCACTGAATCCTCCTTTCTCCCAGTCTGTGCCCAAAAGATGTCAAAGGGAATGCAAAATGCTGTCCAAAAACATGGGACTGCATAGTGAATGGGACTGATAAGGGAAGCAAAATTTTCTGTACTGTTCTGTATCCCATTCTCAAGCTAGACGCTGTCAGTGTTTAGTTATAAATTCACAGGAGACCTCTAGAAGTAGGTTAGCACCTTCAGTATTTCGGAAGTGTCCAAATCAAGGCACAGAGAAGTTCAATGAAAACACAATGCCTCTTTTAATAACTTTCATTTACCTGATCTCGTATGTTCTAAAAATATGAAATTGTAGGCTTGCCAAAGCGAACATGAGGAAGATCAAACCGATAACATATAAGATAATTACCCAATTGATGTGCAGTCTCATTTGACAAAGAAATAAACCTTAATCGTAATTACATCTGCTCCATGATTAATTGCAGCTGTTCAATTAATTATTCTCAATATGAACAGTATGCAAGGGTATGTACACTCTCACTAGAGTATAGGTTTTTCCAGTGCACAAATGTGAAAGAGGTTTCTGGAAACTAATGAGTGCAGAACTGTGACTGGAAGCTCCAAATCATACTGCTGCTATTCTACTGTACTAATAACAACTAGATTCTAGGTCTATGCACATCACACAGCCTTTGAAATCAAGCATCAATCATGTTAACTGATTGTCACAAGACAAAAACAAAAGCTGAAGTCTAACATCTGCTTTCCTTGGCAAACCAGTCTGAAAGTTCACGCATTTGGGAGGCTTTTTTAATCATCATTAATAATCTACAACCAGACGAATTAAAGGTGCTGCCTTGTTTTCTGGGCAAATCATGCTTAACTTCTCTTTACTTCAAAGCACCTAAAGGAAGAGGTTAAAGAATTAGAGGAATTAAGAGGTCTGTGTGCAGATGCAGGGCTGTGATCTTGTTGGGATCATGGAGACAAGATAGGATAACTGACATGTTTGGAGTGCTGCAATGAGGGGATACAGGCTCTTTAGGAAGGCCAGGTGGGGAAGATGAGAAGATGGAGTTGCCCTCTATGTGAGAGCACAGCTGGAATGCAGAGAGCTCTGCCTGGTGATGGATGATGAGCCAGCTGGGATCATATGGTTAAGGACTAAAGAACAGACCAATACTAGTGACACTGTAGTGGGTGTCTGCTATAGGCCACCAAACCAGGAAGTACAAGTGGATGAGGCCTTCCACAGACAGCTAGAAGTAGCCTTGCATTTTCAGCCCTGTGTCTTCATGGGGGACTTCAACCACCCTGGTATCTGCTGGAGGACCAACACAGCACAGCATAAGCAATCCAGGGAGGTTCCAGACAGCATTGATGACAACTTCCTGACAAAAGCAACAGAGGAGACAACAAGGAGAAGTGTTCTGCTGGACCTCATACTCACAAACAAGGAATGACTCATTGAGGATGTGAAGGTCAAAGGCAGACTTGGCTGCAGTGACCATAAGATGATGGAGTTCAGGATCCTGAGAGGAAGGAGCAGGACAAAAAGCAAGATTACAATCCTGGACTTCATGAGAGCAGATTTTGGCCACTTCCTGGATCTGCTTGGTAGAGTCCTGTAGGATAAGGCCCTGGAGGGAGTGGGGTCCAAGAAAGCTGGTTGATATTCAAGGACCACTTCCTCCAAGCTCAGGAGCAGTCTGTCCCAACAAGCTAGAAGTCAGGCAAACATGCCAGGAGGCCTGCATGGAGGAACAAGGAGTTCATGGCAAAACTCAAACATAAGGTAGAAGCAGGGACAAGTAACCTGGGAGGAAAACAGACACTGTCCAAGCATGCATGATGCAGTCAGGGAAGCCAAAGCCCACCTGGAAATGAACCTGGCTGAGGTACGGCTGAGGTATTGAATGTCATCTTCATCTCCGTCTTTAGTAATAAGGCCCATGGTTAGGAGTAACACAGGCCCAAGCTTTTTTCCCCTAGTATGCCCAGAAGCTCACCTTCCTGGACTCTGTTCAGTATAAAGTGTACAGAACATGTTATCTAAATTGTATATAAAAACTGTTCAAAGTTTCAATTAGTTATTTCCAATCCAAGTAAAATTCATATTTATAATATTTAACCCTTCATTTGCAATAACAATCTTAAAAACTAATTTGACTAATTTACATCAAAATTTGATGGTTTACACAAGACCATCTACAACAATAAAAGCTATGAATGTTATACCCACAAGTCTATGCAAATAAGAATTAATCAGGTGCAGACTGATGGAAATAAGAATTCTGCATGGCTTCGTGAGATGCCCCAATCACTCACAGCATCAAAGAATCATTAAAAAATAAAGGGGAGACTGGCAGGAACTTCAAGTGATCAACTGTCCATCTCCCAGGCCCAGGCAAAGTCTTATATACATGATGGCAGACCCCACTATTTATAAGCACTGAACATTAAAGCATCCTTAATGTTAGAAAGTAGTTTCCAATATTTAAGCTCATATTTGACTGTGTTAATGAACTAATGGAGAAAAGTATACCCTTCAGACATCAGCTATCAATAGCCTCCATTTTCCAAGACTAAGTATTTCTGTAGAAATCTTCTCAAGGCTACAGGCAATTTTTGCCCTGGCCTTTCCAATTTCCTCTCTGCACGCTCTGGCTTCAATATGTTTCTTCTTGCTTTGCATTCAGTAAAAAACTCCTCATTTATCCAAGCTGATATGTTATTTCACTTTCTATTCAATCTGTGTTAGGTTGATTCCTACTTCTGGAGGTATCATTTCTTTGAAGTACTACCAGGTCTCCATAAGTCCTTTTTCTACTTAGGGCTCATTTCCATGTGATCTCTCTCGATGAATTCTAAATTTAAGCAAGCCTTAAGCTTTACTGATGTTTGGAGGTCTTTGATTAACTCGACTCTAAGAAGTGTTTTGCTTAAGACATTCAGGCCTATTGCAACTGCACAGAATTAGACAAACTGAAGACTAGAAGCTTTCATAAACATCAGGACTCAAAACACATTCTTTTACATGGGTGTCTTTTTTACTGTAGTTTTAGGGGACCCAGTTAAGACTTGTCTATGAGACCAGACATTTCTACAAAAACACACACACTAAAAGAGAAAGCAGACCACATCCTTACCTGCATGGCTTACAAATACCACTATGAGACAAACCAGTTCACTGAAATTACTAATCACAAGTACAGGGTATTGAATAAAATGTTTCTGAATTAATTACAGCTTAATTCTGAATTTCTCAATTACTCTGAAGAGATGGAATACATACTGCAGGAAATCCAAACCTAAAGAGGCATAAGGTCAAAAAACCATTTGATCCTCTGATAAGGATACCTCACAATCATCCTAAATACTTTAAGTTCCTTGGCAACTGCCAAAAGACAAAAAGTTTCACAAACATAAGGGCTCCCCTAGTTACAAATTTTGATACACTTCCAGAAGTCTCTACATAAAGCTCTGGATGAGCTCTTCCTTTCACTGATCAGCTAACAAACCTAGATCTTAAAACAAAAGAAGCCAGAAATATTTCATCATTCAAGAAGGCCAGTAGAAGATTGCTGCATTTCCTTGTGGATTACAAACTTGACTCCCTCCCCTTCCCCCTGTCCCCCATGCCAGTTTGGATTATGGAGCGAGGAAAAACTGCAGTCATAAAGGAAACACTAAGCACAGAAAAGATTTTTCTTTGTCTTATTCAAGTTAATGCATTTACTTGTGATGCAGAACTACCCCTTGAAGAATATCATCAGTTCCATAAGAGTTACAGAACAAAAATTCTTGAAGAGAAATCTTCTATAAAACATGTAAATCATAAGATCATTTTATCCTCATGCACATTCATATTCCTACGTAAATTGAGCCATAGTTACCACACTGATGTGAAAACATGGCTTTTCCTCCTAATGCAAATGTCTGAAGTTAAACACAACACATTTGCATCCACTGTCAAAAAACACTCCTTGTCAATCTCAGCATTTTGAAAACTAGGCCGTGTTGGGACAAGCACTCCCTGCTGAACTCTTTTTGAATGATCTTTCTACAAATTAACATTTGGCTTGCAACAGATGAAGTGATTACATAACTCTGAAACATAACTGAAATATACCTTCAAGATTCATTACATTTGGCACTGCCACATAAGCTTTAAGTCTGAATAATTCCAGCTTCCTGTTCAAGACTTGAAAGCATATGAACAGAGAAATAAAAAAAAAAAATAATCAAGCAATGAACTTGGTCAGCTTCTAATGTGACTGAACAAATGAAATGAAATTACTGAATTCCATTGGCCTTGTATTGCTGGAAAAATCTAAATTTTATTGAGTTTTGCACAGACTCACTCTTTTTAGTAGGGATTTTTGTTTTGGTTTTATGTCAAAGAGGAGGATAAATTCTCTACTGTGTCATGGAAATGCAGTGCAAACAGTTTCAAACACTGCCAGATCACTGTCTCTCCAAGTAAGTCTTCAGAGAAAGTGCTTTCATGAATAGTTCCATAACATAATCTTCTACAGTTTAACGAGCCTTAGCAGCAGCTTTGCAAGATCCATCTTACATTGACAAAAAGGAAACTGAAACCATGCATCCAACAGCCCCCGGAAGTCACAGTACTTTGCTCTTTGTACTATTTACAGGAGGTGCATGCTAACTACATGTTGAACTACCTGGTGTTAGTGTTTTGGAGGGACAACATCAAACACCACCGCCTCCCTTTTCGCACAGTATTCCCTCTGAATGTTCTGTTATTTTTAACTAGCAACAGACAGTTCAGCGTTTCAGTCATACACTAAATTTGATTAAGTATTAAATGAAGACTTTGCACAACCTTGATTCACAAGTCATAAAAGCAAAGCCCAAGACAAATGCAAGAGACCAAACATCACTGAACTGTTACGGTACAACTGAAGTTCTTTTTGAAGAACGTCATACTCTGACAGCACTGATCTCTCCCTGGTGCAGTACCAATTTTAGTAGTAGTTCCTAGCAGCTGCTCAAAACTGACGAAAAAACACATTAAAACCCTGAGAATACCTCCTGCCTCACAGGTCTGGAAAAGAAAACTCACTACACCTATGCATAAGATCATGTTAGCAACACTGGATTGAAAACCAGATCATCCTTTGGGCTCTTTCAGAACCAACCCCTCCGTTATTGGCTTTTTTTCCAGGCCACTGAAAAGAAGGCAGTGACTTTATACACTACAACCAGTCCATACTCTCATGACCACGGTTATAATAATTTTGGACTAAGAAAGCAGTTAATTTTCTCTGTTGGAATAGCCCTCTCTTCCTAATGCTTCAGGAAGTTCAGCAATTTTGTGACATGCTGGGGCTGCACAGGTAATTTGATGATTGCAAGCTCTTCCTTCCCATGCAGATGCAGCAGCTCACAGGTCTAAGCACTTGCATGCATAGAGGTGAATGGACTGCTTTTCAGAGCAGAAAAGACAGGACACGATCATCCCACATCCTGTGACAAGCTTCACTGTAACCATTCGTCATCCAAATCCAGATGCGATTGGCTGAAACTGTTTACAGGGAAAGTTGACAGTAACAGCTCTAGAGGGGCTTCACTCATTTCCCTGTCCTAGGCTTCCTGTAAGGTTGTGATTTTAAAGGGAAATAATATGCTGGAAAAGATACACTAAAAAACCAAAACCAGATTCACACTCACCCCACCACACAGTTTACGGTGGGAACGTGTACCTAGATAGCTTGCCAGCTAAGGCAGGCTAACAGAGCTGATCATGTACAATATGGCTTTGTTGGAGGCTTGCTTGTGAAAAACAGGCAATAAAAATGGGTAACTTATTACCCTGATAGCTTAAAAATCAAACAGTGAACCGACTGCCATAAACCAAAGGAACGCAGTATGGGGAATGCAGAAATTTCTGATTCCAAACCAACAGCAAGCTGTTCTCCAGAATATTTTCAGAAGAATACAGTATAAAGCTTATCACAACTTGTACAGCAAACTCGCAGGAAGCTGCTGGTGTAGCAGGAAAAGCAAATGAAGTAATAAATAAATATGTAGGTAAGTAGCAAGTCTCAATATCTACAATACTATTGGTGCTTGGAGTTCAGCTTTGCCTCAGATTTGCTCCATGATTTGGGGCAAGTCACACAGATCTCTCTGTAGGTATGCGCAGATAAACATATTTGCTCTCAAAGCACTTTAATCTCCAGAGATGAAACATTATATGAAATGTAGATGTTGATATTTACAGCTTATAGCCTTCTAATGACGGCTGAAATGTGCATTCCACATTTATCATCAGATAGAATCGACTCAAAAGCAGTCTTCATACATGTTTTGACAATGTGTGAACATTCAACAGAACTCATTGCGTGTTATCTGGCTGTGAAGTGTGACCAAAAAAATCCAACAAAACCCCCACAGTAAAAAAACAAAACAAAAAACCAACCCCCAAAAACTTACTTGCAGAAGCGTTCCATGAATATTATTCTGTCGTATGCAAGGACTGGTAGAGTCTGGAAGTCCCTCCAGCAAGGATAGCACTGTACGTGGTACTTCATTTACCATAACAAATGGAACAAGGGCCCGACCTGACATCTCACGTGAACGGTACACAGGAGAGTGCCCACACCTAGAAAAAGGAGAAATACCTATTTTTTTTCTCATCCAGCTGCAATCCGCTGCTGTGGTTAAAACAAACCAAAGGATAATGCAATGAAAACTAAAACACATTTCTCACAAGTCAAATGTACAGTCTTCTCAGTAGTGAGAAAGTATTTGCCCAGAAACATAAGTCATACTAGAGTGATGTTGGAGGCCTTTTTTCCTTTACATAAAGTAAAAAAAAAAAAAAAGCGCAATTATGCCAGGAAGCATGTAAGTATATGGTCCTGTTCCATCTTTCTTGATATTTATGTTACTTACTATGCAGCAATCATATTCAAATGTGTTATGAGTTTGACTTAAGACTATTAAACTCCACGTTCTTAATCAGATGCTTCCATAAGAAAAAAACATGGTGTCTACTGGAATTTTAGGCCGTATCTCCCACTGGTTTTTAGAACATATTTAGAACCTACTTAAAAGCAGGAAGTAAAAGACACATTGGAAATAATTTTCTATTATTTATAATTAGTATCTCAAAAATACATACTTTTTATGTATCAAAAGTTAACTGATAAAAGACTCAAGACTGCATATAAAACACAGGCCAAAAAGAGCCTTTTCTCTTTTAATGTTATTAAGGTTTTAACAGGCTACAGATTCATGAATATACATAGAATTAACTATTCAGCTATATTAACAGACTAACCAGCTGTATACTACTTCAGTAGCATGTATACTAAGTTAAAGTGAATAAAAACCTTCTATCAACTAAAAGTAAGTTAGGCTAAGTCTTTCAAAGCCAGTAATTCTTGCATGTGTCAGTTTTTATAACACAGGTACAATTCAGCCATCCGCAGTCTCAGACAACTGAGAAAGTTACCACAGGGTTTAGAAGTGAATGGCCAAATGACTTAGGTGATATAAAAAGCAGGATGGCAGAAGTTATGCTCTGATATCGCCCAGCTGATTGTGATGACCCAGAGAGATGGTCTTCCCTCCTCCTACCCTCTCATCCTTTTCCTGAATTGCTTCTTACTTATTTTCAGCTTACAAAACCAAATATAGTTGAGATTATCCCCCGCCAAAATAGGCAAACCACTTTCTGGCTCTCCCAAACAAGCTCTGCAGGGCTATGCCTACATATTTAAAAAATGAAATGAAATTAAAAGGTATTCTAATGTATCTCTAGCAAATTTAAATCAATACTCAAAGTAGTTGTTTACTTCAGTTCACATCAAAGAAATAGAGAAAATAGTTTCCATCTTGAACCAGCAACTGAATTAATAAAGTCTGAACACAAGACAGTAAATAGACTTAACTGAAATAGCGTAACAGTTCTGAGATTTTAGTGATGTTAGGCCACGATACGCCTGAAAAACACAGACCTCGTTTAAAGGAAGTAGAAAGCTATGCTATCCCTGAACAACAGGCTTTTGTGGGAATTTTCATCCTCACAGTACGGCAGCATTTTCTATCCTCCACCTCCCTATGTTTCCCTTGTAGGGCATGACTTTTAGAAAGACCATCTTTGCATTTCCTTTCCAAAGACTGGCTGTACTTCACAACAGGATGCAAAAGCAGAGCAGTCACAACTGGAGGTTATTCCATATGGAAAAGTGTTAATTCTGTATCGACAAGGTGCAAGAAGAAAGTCAACTTAGCTCTTCATAAAAAACTTCAATTTTTTTTTAACAAAAACTTTTTAATTCTGTCGCAAAGTAAACTTAAATCTGAGAAGTGATTTGTCTGCAACCATTCCTTTATTTCTGCTAAACCATGTTTTCTTAACCAAGAGAGTCTCACATGTAGATGTTCTTTCCAAACACAAGCAATACTGATACTGTAATGAATGTCTAGTTTTTAATTAGCTATAACTGTATACTCAAGAATGTTCTTTATTTTGTTCATGACCTTTTACAAATCCCAAGGAATCTGACATGCCTTCAGAAAGAAGAGTGGAAAATGGGTAAAATGCCAGGGTTTCCTATAACTTGTGTAAAAGGGTACTTTCCAACACTACATGCTTCAGAGGGGGTTTTCTCCTTGAACATCATGCAATGAATTAGAATGGAATTCTGCAGGTTTTTTCCTAGCAATAAAAAAATGGAGTTGAGAACAATTTTTAGATACCCTGACTAACTTCATTGTCTTGTAAAACCTGGCATTAAAGACTTATAACACATGCACATACATATATGGAGATACAGTATTTTACATATCAAATTTTGTTCCACACTGTTATTTTATCAAATTTATTACGGAAATAGAAGTGACTGCTCTATATTTAGAAAGAAGAAAATAATTTCATATTACAGGCAAAATTGTCTCAGCTGCCTAAAGTCTGGTCAACAACAGAGACTGCCGGCTCAGCATTTATACTGAACATGTATACGGCGAAAGTGCAATTCTAAAAACTACAGACAAGTCTAATCTTCACCTCTATTCATGCCCCATATTGTTCTCTAGAAGAGCCTCAGCAGCCGAGCGTTAACCCACACAGAAGCCTAACTGAGACTCTCAAATTAGGTTCTGTTTTGCACTCTGAGGATCCTCTGTCAGAAGGAAATAACCACCTCCTCCTCCTCCTCCTCCTGAGCAAACACACAGGTGCTCAAGCGGGTGAACTCACGCAGGACACAGGGGACCCAGTTCTGCAACCTTCTGTGCCTGAGGGAAATGCAAACCCACAGATACTACTCACCCGAAGGGTAACTCAACCACCAACCTGCCACCGTACCACGCACCTGCTGTACACTAACGCAAACACCTCACACTACGGATTGCTACATAGGGTGCAGTGTAGCCACAGGAACTGACATCTTACTGGAAAGCCTCAGAAGAGCACTCCTGCGAAGTCATTACTAAGGAACAAAAGCATCACAACGTTTAAGAACAATAAAGTATTTGCTTTACAGGAACACAAGGCAAGTATTTCACATTGGCAAATGGCTTCCCAAATCTGAGAGGAGTTAATATTCCTACTGTTTCTTTTTTTTTTTTCTTTTAAAAAAAAATCTCCTAATACTCAAATAAAATTGATCCCCCTACCCCTACCCCACAAGAAACAGTACTGATAACATTTCAGAAACACTCCTCCTTTCACATACACATGCAAGATATCATGCCAAGTCACCACTAGTGACCTATCCCTGAACTTCTGCATACCCTGAAGGCACTTATGTGTACATCTCTCATGTTTTGAAGGCACTTGGCTTCATTCCTGAATCATGCAAGAAGTTTGCCAGAAGAATGTCAAAATATACACTACTTTTTCCATAACCTGTAACAACACCCTAGATTAAGAACTGGCAGTTCTGATTTTCACTGGATCCCACTTACATATAAACTCTTACCTGTAAGTAAAACTAAATAGGATCAATTCTCAAACAATGAGAGGAAGAATGAATGCAAATAAAACAACTGAGTAACACAAACCAACAATCTAACCCAATGTAGCAATTTTTTTATTTATTGTTAGACCACCCTCCAAGATCAACTATACACCTTAACACTGAGTCCACCACCTGTATTCTTAAATATTTATTTTACCTAGGATTTAGCAACAAGTATGGGAAGCAATCTCACAGGCTGTATCAATAAAAATCATTATACAATTACAACAATCGCTGTAACTCAGTTTGTACCTGCAGCAAAACCTGGCAATTAAAGGAAAGAAGTATTTTAAGGCTATTAAACTATTCTGGTTACTTCTGCAGCAGTTTAACACACTGCCATCCCTGATATTAGTTTCCCTTAGTAGCGGCAGTAGCCTTGCCAGGACACTGAAAGAAAGGAACAGGACCTCCAACCTTGGCCACTTCACCATCCAGACTCTGAGCTTCACCTGCTAACAAAAATGACTAAAATCTGTCACAGGCTGCCTCTTCTCATCTTCTCTGCAGGCAAGTACATGCAATGGCATCTTGCATCCATTAGGGCAGCACGTATGTGTGTGCAAATCTGCATTTAAAACTGTTTCATTTTTTTTGATTTGAACAATACTTGGGGGGGG
>VYXH01009144.1:297524-313509 GCA_013397275.1 Burhinus bistriatus | reverse complement strand
TGTGCCGGGCGGGGTGGGGCCACGCGAAGCATTTTCAGTATTTGACACTTTCTTTGTATGCAGATCATGTGTAAATGGACTTTAAGAAATATCTAAAATGTCATACGTAAAAACGTACAGTATGCTCACCTTTTATTATATCTCAAGGTAGCAACAAGCAATGAAACTTGCAAAATCCTCATGTGATACACTTCTATTAAATCCTGAGGGCTGTAAACAACTGTTGAAGTAGTACTGCACACTGAACTCAGTACTGTTTAACTAGGTGCACAAGGTATTGGATGTAAACATGTTTACTTCAAACAGTCCATGATCAAGAACAAAAAGTCAATAAATCTGAGAAGGTTTCACTTTGTGTAACTGTAGATTCAATGCATTTCCAGTGCTCCATTCCAGCTTTAACACTGAGATCCTGAACAACTCTCATAACTGATATAATTTATGACCAACTCTCATAAGGCACAAAGATTCCATACTCCTCTGCACACATCAAAGTATCTAATTTATTACTCTGGCTACAAACAACAGAACACTAGCTGTAAATAAAAATATCTTAAACTCTTCTTGGAAAAAAAAAGAACTGCAGGTGTTTCCTCTGTGCTTATTTTCCTCCCTTTCTTATTACTCCCCCTCAACAGAGCTTGTATTACCCAAATTAACAAACCAAATAAGGATTACCTTTCATATGAAGGTCACAGAAACAAACGAGTAGAATTAATTTGAAAAATCGCACCTGTAGCTGAAAATATGTCCATTCTATTAAGTAATACCTACAGTTGTTAGAAGAAGGATTAACAAGGAGAATACCACCTATTTCCAGGTTTACTGGATGTTGTCAGCGATCTGTCCATTACTAACTATGTGACTGCTTATTAATAATACAGTACCTGCAGTCCTATAGACAGTATTGTAGCATCACAATTTTGTTTTCAGCTGAAATACATTCACATCCATTGCATTCACAAAACGTTGGAAGAGGGAATCGGGAACAGCAGCCATGAAAACGGAATGGAAACATAGGAGAACAGGCTGAACAACAAGGAAGGGAACATTCTGCAGAAGGGGCCTCTTAAGTCACACTGAGTATCCTACCACCATCACAAAAAGAGTTTGGGAGAACAGGGCAGCATGAGGCAGGAAAGGCACACTTGCAATTCAAACAAACCAACTCTGCCTGCTAGTTAAAGCATTTTCACAGTCTCCAGGGTTTTTAGAAGATAACACCGATTAAAAATAAATGAATAAATAAAAATCAAATAGATGGTGTCGTTTAAACCCTGGAGCTAGTTATGCCGCAAGGTCCTAACAAATGCAGTATCACCGGTTTCCAAGCAAAGAGAGGTCCAAAAATAGCATTTAAAAAAATACATTCACGCTTCCACACAATTAACGTAACTTGGACCTCTATACTGGGGACAAATCAGCAGGACCTATTCATTAATGCGAGAGTGAGGTTTCCTGGAATATGAACAATAATTTGCTACACGTGTACCTAAAGTTTCTTGTGTTCATTTATTGATTTGCTTGTCTTGTGTTTTTCTTCCATTTTGTTAATTTCTGTGTTCAGAATAAAGTATCCAAAGCATTTAATTTTTAAAACTTATTTCACTGTGGAAACCTGTGTTGTAACTGGCCTGAAGACAATTTCCTCTTCTTTAATCTGAAGTTAAAAATGAAAACCCCCAGAATAATCTGAGTTTTGAAACAGAATCTCAATATTTACCTGACAAGTAGAAAAACACAACAAAAGTATCAACAGTTTGCCAGAGGCTTTAGGCCTAAAATCAATACATGAACATAGCCCAAGAAAATGTTTGAATGCAAACATGGACAGAAACAGATTGAGTTTAGTTTCAGGTGATTTATGCAGTAGTAAACCTCTAAATTCTTACCTGTTTCCTTTGAAGTGAAGTTAATGGTTGCCCAAACTTCTAGTCTTTTTATACATTGTGTTAAGTATTTTATTCTTCCAACTTGGGCAATTAAGATAAAACCTTATGTTTTTGTACAGTGTTTTCCACACAAGCACTTAATGAATCAGAGTACCTGTAAATACCGCAGGAACTATGTAGGCAAAGTACACAGACTTTTATTTGTGAAAGCCGTCCACAAGCTTTTTGCCAGAAGTTGTTTCTCCATACGTTTCCAAGGCCTTTCTAGGAAGAAATCATAGGCATTTCTCTCATCTTGTCACCAAGACCCAGGTTATTGTGAAAAGTGGCCAACTGATACCAAGCTGAATCAACAACAGAAACTTGAATTGTTGTGGTTCAGCCAGCCAACAAACTAAGATCTCCACCGTATAAACCTATGAAAACTCTTACTAACACTGTGTGTAAACTTTAAACCAACAGAAATATGTTCTGTTCAAATGGAGATTTGCTATGGAACATGCTGTCACAATTTAAATAGCATCTCTCTTCTTTCATTCCCATCAAGAAAGCTCAAATAATATCTCCAGGTAGCTAACCCCTAGGCTTATTGAACTATTTGTTGAAGTCACATGAGGTTAGAGCCTCCTTTTATCTTTTTGGTTCACAGCATTCACGACAAAAAACAACTGCTCTTAACTCCAGGTCACATAAAAGAAAACTTTTCATTCACAACCGTATTTCAACTTCGTTAATTTGTGAAAAGTCACTATGATGTTTCACAACTGCAGAATAATGGAAAAAAAACACACATCACTTACTACCAAAACAGTTAGGAAAAAACACAACAAAGAATGTAAACAAACTACTTTCTGTCTTAGCAACTGTATCATTATTTTGAACTTGATGAAAGGGATGTTGAATGCATAAATCAAGTCTCAGCACTTTGTCAAGTCTCAGAACCCTTTGGTAGAACAAGGTAAATGTTACTATTTGGCTACTTATCTTGACCACCAAAGTCCTCACTGACTGGCTAATTTTAAGTATGTAAATGAATACTACAATTACTTCACCAATCATGTGTTGAAAGTTGAGCACCCCATCATATTTTTTACTGGATCATGTTTCAAGTAAGAAGTAGTATACATCAAATTTTAACCTAGGATCCCAACCATTGGCCCTCTTGAGGAGCCTGCAATACATTTCTCTGCTAGACATCACCTTTTATTTCCCATGAATCTGACACCTCCTACAGTTTGTGAGTATTTCCTAAATTGCTTCAGATAATAATCTGCCAATGAGCAGCAAACAGATTGATGAACACAATAAAAACTGGAATAAGGAATCAATAATGAATACCTAGGGGTTGTAATATTTCCCATCAGCACCACTTGAACATGAAAATAATATTTGCCCACAGTTTAAGAGACAGGCTGAGGAATACAGTAAAGAATATGCAAGATGTACAATGATTTTTCGTTGATCAGAAGGTCTTCAACAGCCTATTGCCAATCAAGCACTTCGCAGTCTTCTCTAGCGCTACAATTTGAACTTAACCAAAATGGAAAAAATAACAAACTGTTTACCATTTCTTACTTAAAAATGCTAAAAAAAGAGTCTGAAAACCTTCTTATTAATAAATACTTATAGTGAACCATAAATATTTTTACAGATCAGTACCAATCACTATGTAGTCAGGATTGCACAGAGAACAGACTGTGTGGAAATGGAAGAATTCCAAGCCAGTCCCAACTCACAAGGCAGGAGTTATGCTCAGAGGCGAAACGCATTCCTCTCCCTCCCTCCTTCTCCCCCAGCCATGCAAAACTTCCATCTTAGACATCAAGCAAGAGATTTCACACTACAAAATACAATAAGAATCTAAAAAACAATGTACGTTTTAAGGGTGTATGTTGCTCCTTTTTCCAAATGCCTTTGCCAGTTCATGTATTTTGGGAACCTTGCCTATAACAAAAAGATATCTGTCTTCATATCGCAATGAAAGGTCAGCCCCATAAGCTTCCCCAGCAAGGACAGGGCATTCCAATGGGTCAGAGCCTGCTCCTAGCATCACAGGGATTCCAAATAATAAATTATTGCAGACACTTATAATACTACGCAGTTATACTAATCAGACATTAGATTAACAAGAAAAAAAAAAAGGCAAGACAAAGGGAAAAAACAGAGACCAAAGACTGAGAAGATGTGCATGTGATATGGAAACCCAGGGAGATGCTTTTATAAACAACTGTAATCAAGGGCAGCTATTTCAATACAACAATGCTGCAACAAACACATCATTCTTTTCATCTAATATGAAAAGGCAATCCCACAGAAGCTCTTTGCTTATCAGACCCCGATAGGATTCCCAGCCTTACAGAAATGACAGCTGAAAACGGGCAAGTTTTAACATTAATTCTCCTACTGTTGCCATGCCACACTAAAATAAAGGAAAAAGAGGAGAAAGGCAGAGGAAGCACACTTAACACAACCTATCTTGTTTGGCCACTTACCAAAGGATACCAGTGTTTAGCCTACAGAAAGTCAGATGGCTGCTTTCAAATCAGATACAGGATGATGTACTAAGCCCAAGTATGCAATTGTACATGTGTGAAACAAAACAAAAATCACGGAAACTGCATTTAAACAACTTACATAAACAGGAATTTTAACAAGGTATACATGAATGACTTCAATCAAGCTCTTCCCAAGCAAACTGAAGATACCTTGTTATCAGAACTCCTTAACTCCCCTCTCTCTTGTGCTTTTCATTCAGTCTAAAATTTTAAACTTACTTCAAAGTCTCGCAAACAGTTTTGATTTTACATTTGAGTTTTGTTTCTTTATTACTCCATCTTAACCCAGACCCAATTCCCATGAAACCTATACAAGCTTTGTCACAGGGCTACAACAGAACAGAACCAGACACCTGATAGACCAGATATAATTTAACATAATTAAACACAACACAGAGTAATAAAACTAATAGGCATAGGTCAACAAAGATTAACTTTTTGGAAAGAGTAACCCACGATATTATTGATCAGTGAATATTTAAAATCACACCACCTTCTAGAATATTAATACTACTGTGCTTGGGTCTTTTTCCTTAAGAAGCAAGCTCTCACAGATTTACAAAATAATAAGACACAACTGTGACTCCTAGAGAGCCCCAGAATTCATGGCTAGGTGATCCATTTCCTAAGAAGCTAAAATAAACCTGGATCAATCTCACTTATTTAATGCACATTTTTCAAACCGCCTAAAGCATAGAATACAATGATTTGCAACATGAGATCACACAGGTTACCACCGTAAGATCATAATTTTACATATGCATCTTTACATAACTGGATTTGCTGTTCAAAAGCAAAAGATGTGAACTATGGCAATAGTATTTCCTCCTTATCTGTACTGAATTAAACTGAGCAACAAAGCCTGAAAGGAATATGTAAGGAATTTGTGAACAGAAGTGGGAAAAGAATGGGGAGAGATTAAAACAGGCAAAGCTGCATCAGAACGACATTTTGCATCTTAGGAGAAAAGCATCAAAGAACCACAGGTACATCAGTGTGCTGGTTTTGACTGGGATAGAGTTAATTTTTTCCATAGGAGCTTGTATGGAGCTATGTTTTGGATTTGTGCTGAAAACAGTGTTGATAATACAGGGATGTTTTCATTATTGCTGAGCAGTGCTTACATGGAGCCAAGGCCTTTTCTGCTTCTCACACCACCCTGCCAACGAGGAGGCTGGGGGTGCACAAGAAGTTGGGAGGGAACCCAGCTGGGACAGCTGACCCCAAATGACCAAAGGGATAAGAAGGAAGTGGGGGACGTTCAGAGTTACGGCGTTTTGTCTTCCCAAGTAACCGTTACACATGATAGAGCCCTGCTTTCCTGGAGGTGGCTGAACACCTGCCTGCCAATGGGAAGTAGTGAATGAATTCCTTGTTTTACTTTGCTTGTGCGTGAGGCTTTTGCTTTAGCTATTAAACGGTCTTTATCTCAACCCATGAGTTTTCTCACTTTTACTCTTCCGATTCTCTCCCCCATCCCACTGGGGGGGAGTGAGCGAGCGGGTGTGCCGTGCTTAGTTGCTGGCTGGGGTAAAACCACAACAATCAGTCAATGACAAAAGGCAGCACAATAACGTAAATATATTAAGTATATCTGGCAACTGAAAACCGTATTTGAGGGATACAGTATTATACAACGTCATAAGGTTGCTTCATTACATGGGAAAGCTCTTAAACATTTTACTAATCAGAAAACTATTGAAAACAACTGGTCCTTTGTACTAGGGTCAAGCAGAGTGCAACCAAAGGTCTATTTTTATATTCCCAGCAAGTATTTTTAAAGATAGACTCTGATTCAGTTTGGCCAATACAAACTGCAAAACAAAATTAATTATAAGAGTTTAAAATTCAAACTCATATTTCTATTAGAAATTTGTATTTTGAGTAACAGCATTTTTAAAATGGCTTTCTAAGCTTGTTGGTATGTGACAATACTTAATCTCTGAATAGCATTTTGTACAGAACAATTTATGGAATCTATACGTTATACACTGAACCCCTTGGACTTCACTGAAGGAATCTGATCTTTTACAACAGAAACCCCTATTTTGCTTTTAAATTTTAAGAAAAATCTTCCTTAACCTGTGTATTAATCTGGATTGGCATCTGTTCAGAGTTTTAAGATTTAACTATAAGTCAACAAAACTTAGTATATTTACCCACTGAATAAAACCAAGAGTACCACATTACTTGTGTGGACTAAACACTCACGTGGAATCACAGCCTCTAGGATATTTTTTGCTTCTTCCCTGAAGCTTGAAAGAAATTGGGGTCAACTGTCTGCATCACTTCTTGCAGAGGGCCAGATGCACAAATGTAACTCTCTGCTAAGAAATGTAAGAGTCATGTAACACGTCCAAAAAAAGTCCACCAAATCCCTAGGGTAACAGATCTTTAGAGTATGGTCTAATCCCTTCAAAAAGCCCAAGGAAACAAAGTTTAGCGAAGGAACATCATCCTGGCCGCACAAGCAAATGGCACCACACAAGGCTGCAATTCACAGAAATCCGCTGGGACACGGCACTGGTGCTTGCAGAGGGCTCCTGCGCAGCTGGCAGGCATCACCAGCAACGCAGCACTGCTGTGGGAAAAGGATCATGGGAGGCACTCCTGACATCTTGCATCGCTTCAGCTGAGTGATTTTTAAGAAATTTACCAAGCTGACTTTGCCAGCACCCTATTAGGAGTTTTCACAGAGCCCGTACTGACAAGCGAACTGTGAAAGCAGTAACTTCCTAGAAAAAACGTACCAATAAAAAAAGTCATACCATCTTTAGTCGCTTCTTCTGCCTTTCCAAGACAGGGGATAACTAGATCAGTGTAAATCCATATATCCTCTAGCAGATGCATCCAGCCCACTTAAATAACAGCTTTATTTGAGCTTTCCTATCACAGCTACTAAGACAGCACTTGAGCTGCCAGTTTGCCCACAGCTGATGTGGACTTCACCTTCTCCTCGAAGCGCTCTTCTAGGAATGACTTACTGCCCTGCCATTATCAGGGCAGCTGACAATGCTCCATCCTACAGGAAGTTTTTCCTCACCACACACAATTTTGTTTTCCTTGCATCTTATTGTTGGTCATTTACTAACAGTCACAGTAATTATCTTTGTATATTAATGACAAGCTCACTCGAGTGCAAAAACAAAATAGCACCATATCAGTTTGGGGTGGTGGATGGAAGGGGGCAGGAGGGGGAAGAGACAGCTGTAAAGCACTAGTGCTTCCCACTGACACTTACCATGGTCCCTGACTCAAAACAGCATCAGGTGATTTTGGAATTTAGCCCCTCCATTTTACAGAAAGATGTAAGTTACAAAACTCTGCACAAGAAAATAGGGTCTATTAACTGTGTTACTTTCATGGAAAGATGTTCACATTTGTATTTAAATTGTCCTCAGACAGCGAACTTCTTCAATGACTTGCAACATAATATACCTAGAAGCAATACTGCTTTGAAATCCATCATTTGACAGAGTTTTAAAGGGGAAATTTCACTAAGAATTAAACACAGTTTTGTCAAGTGGAAGACAAGGCATATACAAATACCTTATATTTTTTGACATTTAAAACCTAAATTTTAAAAACTTCTTGAAAGATTAGAGTCACACTCCTAAATAGGGCTAGACTTCAATTAGTGAAAAGTATCCAAGTCAATATAGCAATACCCATTTGACTTCAGAGCATTCAGCCCAGAACATTTAACACTAAACAAACACTCTGTCAATGCCATGGTACAAGAGGACATAAGGTAACTCAAATTTAGATCATTCTGAAGAGATTACAGGTCTTTGAAAGGGGGAGGGGGAGGCAGAAGGGAGGTTATGTTTTTGTTTCATACTTAAAACATTACCTCCCTTGTTAATCAAAAACATTCTGTACATTCCTTCATCTTAGAAAGTAACCATTAAAGCAGACTATCTAGCCCTTAAAGAAAAAAAAAAAGTGAGGTAATAAGTTGCGAATCAAAGTGTTCCCTTCCAAATAAAACATCTGCAAGGGGAAAGAGGAAAAAATAACTTTTAATAGAACTGCAGATAGGTAATCAAATGCCCTAGTTCAACAGGGAGTAACAAGTATGCGCACGGAGATTGAGATTTGTCCTTGTAACATTTAATCCTACTCATATTGTGCAATTCATCTCAGCACGGTCAGAGCAACCACAGCTCTACTCCCACTAGATGGAAAATTCCACTCGGGCTTAAGTGAAACTCTTCAAAAGCCCAATTTCAATTCTTGCTGCTAAACCCGGTTTTGTTCAGAGAACTGCATATTCGCTTGCAAACACAGTAAGTATTCTGTTCATCCTCTCAGAGCAACAAATGAATGCCACTTCAGTGTGGGCTGAGCCCTGGAAAGAGTCTGAAGATCAGTTATGGGTTACATTCACCGTTCCTCTCTCACTACTGCGTAAGTAGTACCTTTCCTTGACAGTGGTACAGCAATAGAAATGTAAAAAATCTCACAGTAGAAGTATGGCAATCAAATGTTATAATTGCATTGGGCTACCATGGAATCATATGTATGATATTATATAATATAATACTACATTAAGCAATTCAAAGGAACAGTTAATATATACAATGTAATGTCTTGATGCATAGGGCCTTTGTCACCAGGCCTTCTCTTTGATCCTAAGTGGTTACTTCACAACAGTCCTCATTACCACCTTCTGAAGAACAACCAAATGAACAGGAAAGAGTTTTATTTTAGTTCACCTGCTCCTACAGAATGGAAAAGAGAACAGGGAAATAGAAGGGAAAATAGCAACTTATTTATCTTACCCAGGTAAATCACCCATATGTATTCCAACTAATGCAGTCAGAGGGAACTGAAAACAATCACGGTATTCACAGAACAAGGGCATAAGAGCTGTTCACAGAAATACAGCCAGTAACATTACAGCGAGCTGTATCATAAATATATACATTTCACCTTGCAGAATCCTTGGTATTGTCCCCTGGCAAACATAAAAAAAAAACGCCAATGCTTTGCTAAGTAACCTGTCAGAAAATTCATGTCTGTACACCCACATACAATTCTCTGTCTGAAATACATAAGCATTTTATTTTAGTCTTATAGCTGTAACCGAAGCACTTACTGCCAAATTCAATGGAAAGGAAACAAAGACAACATCATCTTTGTCTGCCACACTCCTCTTTAGGAGCACAGTTAAAGGAAGGTGGGTCCAATGACAGAGGTCTCTTACATGTTTCAGGTTCTTCCTTTAAAGGTTTTCTTGGGTTTTTCTCCCCACAACTTCTGAATGGGTTTAAATAATCTCAAGAGAATAAGCTAATTAAGCGTGAAGAGTTCTTTTGCTGGTGTATGTATCTTGCCTAAAGTAGTGGTCATAATATAAAGACAAAACTCAAAAGCTGTAACCAAAAGCTTATCAAAAGTTAATCTATTACTGATATCAGAAACTATGCTGAAACATTATATTGAAAAATAAAAATAATAAATAAATAAGCATTCTCCGGTGTATTAACAAAGGCATAAAAACAGAGCTAATCAATGACGTAACCAACAAATACAGTTTTAAACATTTCCCAAAAAAGCATTTAAGATTCAAATACGGCAGAACACCAAACATTTTTAATTGTTAAATTCAGTGCATTTAAAAACTCTTACTACAGGTTTTTTCCTTTAAGAAAAAAATGGTAGGTTATTATTTATTCTTGAAAATTCCAAAAAACATAGTAAGAAGCAAGAGATACATCACATCTGCTGTAAAGAATAAGCAGACAGAGCTATAATTATTTTCTAACATAAACAGTAGTTTAAAATAAAAATTGGAAGATCTTAAGATAACAGTAACTTTATCTTGTTTCACTACTAAAGGAGCAAGATTAAGTACGGAACTTTCTCACCCCATTGCTCTGAAGTTTTCACACAGATAGTAAGACTTCCTCTCAAATACTGATTATGCTTATTTCTTCTCACCCACCACAGACCTGTGCCCTTATCAGGCTCCCCATCCCACACCAGTGGCTTATAGAATAGAATAGAAAAATATCTGCTGAATATCTTGATAACCACTATATAATGAAAGTTACACTATATAAAAACTGAAAAAGTAATTTTGGAAATATATTACATATAGGATATATCCATACCTTTATTGAGCTATATATGTATATATTTATATATATATGGATGGATATGGAGACACATACATAAACAGACCTACAAATCTATGTATTAGTCATTACAGTTATGTGTTAGGAACAATTATTCTGCAGGACTGAAAAACCCACCAGAAGTTTGTACAGCAAATCTTGCATTGCTAAAGTCAGTCAAGCTCACCAGTTTTCATCTACCCTCTCTGTGGCAGCAATCATGCTGTACAGCATTTGCAGATGAAGATTTACAAACAAGTCATACAATGGCTTGCATGAGCTGAAATTCTTTCTATTCCCCAAAAACAAGCATTAACACTATAGGGAAGTCCAACCAATGAATATCAGTTTTCCCTTTAAGGGTTAAAGCTGAAGAGAAGCTTAAAAAGGCATTTTATAAAAAAATCCAAAGATTCCAAAAAGAACTCCCACCACATGAAAAACCACAACAAAATCACCTTACCTTATAATAAATGGGACAAACGGTGCCATGCTGAGTGCTGAGCAAGTGCCATCCATTGGAGATGGATATAGCCTTCCCAGGATTAAAAGCAAAAGGAACAGGCTTGGATGGATTTTCAACTCTTCAGCTTCACTAAATAGAAAAGTGGTAAGAAGCATTTGGTGAAAAAAGCATCCTCCTTCATGCTAGTCTTGAGGCTCTTCCACACACAATATCCTTCTGCATTTCTGGTTCAAGAAGGTATGCTAGGCTGATCATTGCAACAAAGTGTAAACCCTGCTGGGATCAAACATAGCATCCAGTTCTCCTGTGGCACCACTGGGGACCTCTGTATGAAGGCACTTAAGGCTGTGCTGCCTTCACTTTCCTACATTACCCCAAGCCTCCTTTATTCCTAACAATGGTGAACTGCCTTCACTTTTAAATAATATTAAAAACTTGCAGAGATTTTTTTCTCTAGGAACTGAGAAAGCTGAGTTACAAAAAGATGGTTAAAAAAGTCTTTTTTTCAGTTTGGAAGGAAATGTATATTTAGTAAATAGCAGGCTTTATTAAAGAATAGCTCTTGTCATTGACACCAATTGGCAACTATTCATACTGTAAAAATAATCAGAAATCCAAGTCAAAATCAACACTTCTTGATTTAGTTAATGATTAATAATAAGATACAAGCCTTAATCTGCATTGAAAAAAGCATTCAAAGCCAACATTTCAGGCAGCAGCTTTCAATCTTTTTCATTTTAAAGACTTCCCAAAATTTTCCAGTGATGACACTGTCACCTTTCAAAATGTCAGGTAAAGCAGACCACTGCGTGGAATATACACACTCTCTTTTCTTAGAGCAGAGACTGCAAAACATCCAATGACTGGTGAAACTCGTGTTCCCAAGTATCCATGTCAGGCCAATTAGACAGCCAGCTGAACCTCGCCCATAAATCAGCTGCTGAACTTCCGCAGTTTATAACACAGCATTTTAAAAAAAGAAGCCAAAGCCAGCACTGGTTTACTTTAAAAGTTCATGAACCTGGGGGTAACAGCATCAGCGTCATCCCAAACGGTATCATGCACATTGATCAAATTGGAGCTCTCAGCCACCATTTGCAGAGTCCTTAAAAAGAGATCAAGAACCTTCCCCACAGTCAGTGTATCACAGGCTGGAAAGTGTTCATTTAGTTACATGAGGCCTATGACCCTGTATCATTTAAACATGTTATGAAGTCTCATCATTAAACATGAGACAATCAAACACACAGTTTCTGTCTTTCCCTGAAAAACACATGTTCTTTAACATCTGATCCTAGGAAGGCAGCAACTACTAACTACTGAACAGTAGTTTATACTGCAGAGACTTACTGCAATGCGCAAAAGTCATAGGGAAAAAAGCCTTAGCAAAAGAGACTAGAAGAACTACATCGTTTCGAGCAGCACTGTGAAAAGGACAGCACTGGGGTATACGTGACACAACTCAGTTTAACTTATTCATTGCACTTTGTATTTCAAAGTTTCTCAGACACAGTCTTACCTATTCAAAGTATTGGTTACAACCTCCAACTGCTTGAGAAGGAAAGGATAAAGACTTGGAAACCGAGAGAAAAACTCCCTTCCTGTCATTCTGCAGAAGGGAATGAAAAAGAGTTACAATTAGCATTCTGCAGTAATTAGGTGCACTCAAAATACCAGTTTACTTGTTGGATTTCCCGTGCTACAGTGAAGTCAGAGAGCAAGAAGAACCACGCGCACATGATGAACTCCTTTCAAACAAGGCACAATGTTTTCATTAAAAATGATGATACAGGGTAGTTTACACAAGTTAAGTAACTGTCTGTATGCGTCCATACTAACACTTTGTCAGCTAAACTGGTCAGGCCTTTTTGGGAAAAAAGGATCTTAGTCCCTTAATCACACTAAAAAGAAAAAATACAACAGATTAAATCCTGGCACCATTTTAACAACATTCTGGTTGAACAAGAGAAGACTACACTTGCTTTAGTATGGCTCATGTACTAAATAGCTAATAAAATATATTTAATATACATGTAGTAACAGATGCTCATATTTTACTGACACTGAAAAGCATCTCAAGTAACTCAAAGAAGATCTGTACAACGCAGTGGCAGAAGTGCCTGACCTTCCATTAGCCCTCTTTACACAGGGCTGCTTCCACCGTATCTCAGTGGTGGCATTTCTAGGCCACGTTTTCACTTGTGTAGATGTAGCCACCACATCCAAAACAGAGCAATGTACCAATACCTACTGAGCTCACCCCTAGCCAGAATTAATAAGGCAGCATAGTTCAAGCCACAAAAGCAAACCAATCCAAGCTAAAAAGAGACAAGTAGGAATCTTCTGTATTTGTTTATTTTATAACCCTTTGATCAGATAAAGGACGGCTTCATGGTTTGTAGGAAACCATTCAGCATCGTCTTAGCAAGACCCTCTTAAATGTTAGAGCGGGGAGGTTCTAATTAGACATGTATGCTATGCAGATAAAACAGACTTCCTTTAAAAATAAATAAATGAAAGGCCATCCATTTAGAAGAAGAAAGCCAACTGCAGAGTTTGCTTGCCACATGATCAACCAAGATAAATAAGTACATGTTAGCATGACTCCAATACAAAGCTTCCAACTAGCAGACAGATCCAGGTCTAGAATAATAACATGATGAGACGGGAAGATTGAATGCGCGTAAAAATAAGCATAGCTCCCCCCAAAAAATCACGCAAGAGTAAATCAGCACATGGTAAACATCAGCACAGCTTCTTCCAGCACTCAGCTAACATAACATGCCTTAGCCACAGGCCACAGAATAAACACAGCAAAACCAGGTCACTAGGTGGAAACAAATGTTCAAACAAAGAGTACAGGAAGCTTTCTCTAGGCACGTAAGAACAGTACAGCGAATCGCTGTAACGAAAACCATGACCAAGGATTCTGCAATAGCTGCTGTAATTGCGAAAGAAGGTTTCAGTTAAAAAATGTGAATGGAAGCATTCAAACTGTGACTGAATATAGACTGAAGCACTAATGATGATGGTTTGAAAACATCAATACTGATAATCACTGGCTATTTAAGCAGAAAACACACATATAGTTTCTTATCACACAACCTCAAAGTGTCTATCTGAAATCAAATGCTCCTAACCTCCCATACTCAGATTCCCAAACTTCACTTTTTCAGTTCATCTAAAAGCATCTTTAAAACAACTTAAATTTTCCACACATACATTATGTAGCAAGCTGAAGATGTAAAAAAAAAAAAAAAACAGAGACAGCACAGTGTTGCTGGATAAGGGGAGAGCAACAGATGTCATCTACCTGGACTTGTGCAAGGCATTTGACGCTGTCCCGCATGATATCCTGGTCTCTAAATTGGAGAGATATAGATTTGATGGATGGACCACCCGGTGGATTGGATGGATGGCCGCACTCAAAGAGTTGCAGTCAATGGGTTGATGTCCAAGTGGCATGCAGTGACAAGTGGTGTTCCTCAGGGGTTGGTACTGAGACCAGTACTATTTAACATCTTTGTTGGTGACATGGATGTAGGGACTGAGTGCGCCCTCAGCAAGTTTGCCAACAATACCAAGCTGCGTAGCGCGGCTGACATGCTGGAGGGAAGGGATGCCATCCAGAAGGACCTGGACAGGCTTGAGAGGTGGGCCCATGCCAACCTCATGAAGTTCAACAATGGCAAGTGCAAGGTCCTGCACATGGGTCAGGAAATCCCAAGCACAAACACTGGCTGGGCGGAGAGTGGATTGAGAGCGGCCCTGAGGAGAGGGACTTGGGGGTGTTGGTAGATGAGAAGCTCAACGTGAGCTGGCAATGTGCGCTTGCGGTCCAGAAGGCCATCCGCATCCTGAGCTGCATCAAAAGAAGCGTGGCCAGCAGGTTGACAGAGGTGATTCTGCCCCTCTACTCTGCTCTCGGGAGACTCCACCTGGAATACTGTGTCCAGCTCTGGAGCCCCCAGCATAAGAACGACACGGACCTGTTGGAGAGAGTCCAGAAGAGGGCCACAAAGATGATCAGAGGGTTAGAGCACCTCTCCTATGAAGACTGGCTGACAGAGCTGGGGTTGTTCAGCCTGTAGAAGAGAAGGCTCTGGGGAGACCTGATAGCAGAGTTCCAGTATCTGAAAAGGACCTATAAGAAATCTGGAGAGGGGCTTTTTACAAGGGCAGGTAGTGATAGGACAAGGGGTAATGGCTTCAAACTGGAAGAAGGCAGATTTAGATTAGATCTCAGGAAGAAATTTTTCCCTATGAGGGTAGTGAGGCACTGGAACAAGTTACCCAGGGAAGCTGTGGAAGCCCCATCCCTGGGAAGTGCTCAAGGCCAGGCTGGATGAGGCTTTGAGCAATATGGTCTAGTAGGAAGTGTCTTTGCCCATGGCAAGGGGGTTGGAACGAGATGATCCTTAAGGTTCCTTCCAACCTAAACCATTCTATGATTCTATGATCTTGATAGATGAGCAAATATCAAAGAGCCCGTCTTACCAAGTTGTCATATGTAAAACATTAAAAACTCCATTTTTTTTAATTTTTAGAAATCAAAAAATGCTATGAAACCTCCACCTCTTGTGCCACTGAATGCATCAAGCAAAAGTAGAGCTGGGGTTAAGTTTCCTATGGCTACTGCTTAGACGCTTAAGAGTACATGCAGGTAACACCAGAACAAGTAATTTTGAACAGGTCCATTTTTAAATTCAGTAACCAAGTTTGAATCAATATTAAATAGTGGGACTGAATATTCTTACAAAGCCTTAAAATTCTTTGTAATTAGTGTTGTTTCATGAATCTTTTTGACAGGGAAAGAAAACGATAACTACTGAAGTGGGTAACTTACATAACCTCCCACTTGGTTTACAGCTCCATAGGTTACATGAGGGGAGAAGGCAGTCTAATCAAAACCATTAATCAGCAGTATCTGCTCAAAGACACTGGGGGGGG
>VYXH01009144.1:272089-297366 GCA_013397275.1 Burhinus bistriatus | reverse complement strand
GGAGGGGGGGCGGGGGGGGCGGGGGGAGAAAAAAAGATACAACTGCCTGAGCAGACTGGTTGTTGAGGGATGATTTTAAAGGGCCACCAGTTCTGAAAGCAAACAAGAAAGACTACACATTAGCAGAAGTGCTGCAAAATGAACACTTTTTTCTCCTTTTCCAAAATGTATCTGTCAAGGAATGATAGATTTAAATTAAAAATATAGATAACTATATTTCTGTTAGTCACTGACACAGTTCAGACAGATTTTTGGCAATGTAGCTATCATAATTAAATCCTTAAAACCAACATTTTGCAGATCACAGGATTTTACATTTACTCACCCTAAAACATGTTTATAAGAGAAGTAACTGGGAAGAGCCTTAAGACACTAGTACTTTTTCCTCATCTCCAGCTGAAATTATTTTTATATTGCTTCAGAGTGCATCTTCGATGGTATGTTCAACCACAGACTCTGTATTAGTATTTTCTTTTTTCCTTTTAGTAATCCAAAGTAGCACAATTTCACAATGCAGAATTTCAAATGGGATTACTGAGACCTAAACAACGGACTAGTGGAAGATTATTTACTGAAATAGGAAGTACTGTAATGAAACAGAAAAGTTATCAGTGGGTTGATGATGCTGACAGTAAAATCCCTCTCCTCAATGTAAAATGTCATTTAAGTATACGGTTAAAATGATGCTTAGTGTCAAAATGTTGAGAGATAAATTAACGGAAGCACTCGTATCCTCCTAAATTCACTTGTAAAAATAACTTGTAAAACCGCATACATGCAGAATACTGTGGTATATAAATAGGAAGATGCAATATTTACACCTCAGATACTCTGCAGTTTAACAATGTTAATGCTTTTTCATATGCAAGCAATTCTGCAGAAAAGTCAGATGATTAAATTAGAGTACAATCCATTCACAAAAGGTTCCATTTTGATAGCTAGAGACAGCAGTCATGTTTAGGATTTTTCAGAAGACAGACTGACAAATAGTGTTTATGTAGAAAGGGAGACATACGTGAGTTTCTTTCCATTTTCACTGAGGTTTCCCACCTGAAGAGATTTTCCATTAACAAAAACAGTCTTACAGACGTGTCTTCTGTACCATACCATACAGGATCAAGGTATGCCCACCACTCCTAACTACTCTCTGCATGCCCTTGAGTCAAATAAACTCTTTCCCACCTTTGTCTTCTCCAGAGGCTATTTAAGAGGAAAAGGAGGTTGCATGACAGCAAGTAAAGTATTTCACAGAATATAGGGTTCATATAAATCGGCAAGAAGTTACTCTGAAGGCTTGTGATGCTACAAAGGACAGAATTTGTTTCCTAGCAGTAATCACATGGAAGACAACAATGAATCACAGCTAAATTACCAAAAATCAACATCTAATTGTAGTAAAATTTAAAACAAAAGACATAACTGAAATCAGACTGTAAATCTATAAAACTTGAAGGAAAAGTCTGTTGTAAGCATGAACAAGACTATAGTTTACAGTGCTGATAAACAGTTCTTTAGGAAAAACGAAAAAAAAAAACAGTTTTACTTTTCTCTGAAATAACCTAAAACAGAAGCCCTTATTATACCCTTGATTGTCAGTAGTTCTTCCGTTCAGCACTGGTTCTTTGGCTTTATCGCTTTTCAGAGTAGAACCTGGGGTACCTTAAGGTAAGCTAAAGACGTGTACTTAAAAGTTTTCATTTAATCTGCTTTGCTTGTAAAGACATTCAGCATCATCAAACTTCCATAACCAAATTCCTAAGTACGGCTGAAAACTGTGACCTCTCCAGTCATTATACATTATGTTTGTCTGAGTACTGACTTGATGCTGCGTAATGTAAGGGTTAGTATCTACGTTTGTATAACTAGTGTCTTTCTAAATAAGTATTCCATCTTTATGCATAATGAGTGTGTGAATTATTTAACGTTTAAAAAGAATACATTTAAGAACAAAACCATGGATGTTGCAGTGTTCTTTTTTAAGCTGTGCTGTACACTTAAGAGAATACTCCAGGAGATTAAAATTCTGCTGTGACACTGGGGCATATGTATCATTTTACTGCGACATGTGTCAAAGATTACCTGCTTCTGTTCTTTCATTTATTTTTCAGAGGAACTGAACGCTTTATAACCTTGTATGCTGCTTTTAGTAACTGACAGGTTAAAGAACATTTGCACTAAATACGTTCATATTTGAGTTTAGCACAGGTGAGATTTAGACACAACAAGTCTTCTGAGGGCAACAAGGGTCTCTGGTGCTCTTTTTGAACATAAATATTGCTAACATCTCAGGTCAGCTGACAAATGCATGTTCAGATCTGTGACAGGAAAAAAATAAGAAGAATATTTTTAAAAAGGAAAATTAAAACTGGAATCTGAAAAAATCAATATAGACAGACACATTTAGAGAGCTCAAGACCACGAATGTAATTTTCATGAAATCACATAAATCCTCTTTTAATTGTCTCCTGTAAAAATCTACTCTTGCTATACCAATCCTTACATTGGAATCATTAACCATAATATGTCAGATGATCCTTTATGTTAAAGAGCAGTAATGCAGAAACAGAATCCAATTTGCTCCTTGCATTGCAAGGACAATTCCTGCTGAAGGAATTTAAAAACCAGAACTGAATTTGACAAAATTGTCATTCAAAATGACTGATTTATAAAGACAATCCACATTTTACGTATTTGCTTCTTTTGCCGTCATTAAACTAGAACTAGACTAGTTTTTAATTGCCCATTTTGATATTCATGTTCTCTGACCCTTATTACTTGTTAAGTAGTTAGATCCTATCTGAAAATACATGAACTATATTTCCCTATTAACAAAGATATACTTCAGAAGCATAAACTTCAAATAAATGGAAAACATCTTCTTCTATGGTACAAAGAAGACCAAGAAAAGAAAAAGTATGACATGTTTTATACTGAGGATAAGGCAAAGACCAAAGCTAACTCAGATATGCTTTAAGAATTATATTAATTTTTTGCTTCGTAAATAGCACTAAAGAATATGACAGTCAGCTGTATTTCATGACAGGACAACTAACAGTAATAAAGGTACAGAAAACAGAAATTATGCTAACTGAAGAGGAAGCAAAACTCAAAGAATTTACCACATTCAACTCAAAGGATAATTTCTTATCTTGGATTTTAGAACATAACAAGACAGCATAATATTATACAACTAGGGAAGCAAATAGGTAACATTTTAAATTATTCAGAAGTGCTGGTAGGGAGAACAATTCAGAAACCTAGAGACCTGTATTCTGGCCTCAAGAATACACAGAAACTTATGGAAAAAATAAACTTGAAAATGAGAACAGTTACAGATAAGGGAATAAGATAAAGTGGAATGAAGTGCAATGTGCAAAACCATACAGAAACTAGATTGTGCCAACCTAACCCATACCTTATCCAAGAACAGTAAAAATATTTCTAGACAAAGAAAATAAGTAAGTTCTGGTCACACAAGTCTCCTGAATGTGATCTCAACAAATTAAATGTTCAAAATCTGCAAATTTTTTACTGAAAATTTGCTTCTAAGTAAAAAGTAGGGCAGCTCCAGCTTGGAACAGAGATCCCATTCTCATATGCTTCCTTCCCAGCTAAAAAACCCACGGTCTTTCTGTGAGACACAGAAAACGGCAGAAAGCAGACAACATCCTGCAATGCAATCTGAGGAAACACCTACACGAGGTCCACAGTGAAACCACGGTTTTAGTTTAACCGATTAAACTCTAGTGTAATCTCTATGAGTGACAGTAAAATATCTGACATGCTGCATTTAGCGTAAGCTATTAGATAAAATGGGTAAGTTAGAGAAGGAACAGGAGCTAAAAAAGACCTCAAAAAGAACATATTTCAAGTCAGTTATTGGTGGATCTCATCTGTTTTTGGGACCAATATTATTATTAGTTTAATTGAAGACCATACTAATAGAGTTAGGAGTACATCAATGAAAAACCATTGATGAAACAAAAGTTATGAGGCAGTGTCTGTAGAAAGGGAAGATTAAAACACTATGAAACAAAACCGAGTATCTTGAGGACCCGAATACCAGAAGGACATGAAATTAATAGCAGATAAAAAGACAGCATATACAAGGACTAATTAAAAAATGTGTTACAACTCAGGAGTTCATCAGCTGGAAACAGCAAAAGGATTCAGGCATATTAGTTGGTACCTTGGACGCCTCACCAAGAGGAGCAAAGGGCAAATGTGATTCTTTAACACATCAACCCTGATACAGTCAGTACGGACAAGCAAGCACTAATGCCACTCTCCAACAATCGGGTAGGATGTAAACTGAAATAAATCACAATTAACTTCCAGCTAAGAGAGATGCTTAAAAAAGGCTGCTCACATGACCAGGGGAATAGAAAGCAAATTTGCTGACAGGAGATTTAAAGACCTCAGCTTGCTTTGTCTGGCAAAATTAACACAGATGGGATATATGACTGGCACCCACAAATACCTCAAGGGAAGCATCAGGAGGGAAAATAATTATTTAAAATGAAGGACAATGCTAGCATAAGAACAAATGAATATTAAATGGCCATGAATAAATATACACTGCAAGTTAAGTTTCTAATGATCAAAGCAGCAAGATTCTTGAGAAATTTTACTTGGGAAGGTGGCAATCAGGGAGTCTTCCTGCACAAATAGTGGGGAAAAGCAAATTGTTTTTAAGATGTGACTCGATCAGTTTATAAAAGGAACAGCATAGCAAGCTTGTTTATGAAAAGAACTGAGTCAGTGCACTAGCATGACCCTTACTACCGTGTGCTCCTGTGATTTTGTGACATGCTGACCTGCGTGGAAATTCCAACCCTTTCTTAAAGTTAAATACATGCAGTTCAACTGGTGCTGAACTGTTGCTGATAAGAATTATATAAAGATTAGCACCTGGTAATTTTCAAATCTCACCCTTGTCATCAATCAAAGACTGTATGCAAGCAGATTCCAAAATTTATACTGAATGAGTATGGAAAAATTTCTAGAACTTCCTTCCAGAAGTTCCAGGCACTCAGTGATCACTCTTAAAAACTTGCTTGTATTTCACTTCTCTTTAAACAAAATCGAAGTCTGCAATGTGCTTCTGAAAGGGTGAACGGGTGGCCCACACCTTCTCAAAAAACAAACACCTCCAAAAGAATTGCAGGTTTCACTTGATGAGAAAAGAGGAGCAGACTCTTAAATTTATCCTAAGATGACCTCATTATGGTCAGCTCATGGAGGTAACTCGCAAATTCCAGAGCAAGCACCATAACTGGAGTTTGAGAGGAGAGCGTACACGCTACTAAAAGGCTCCAAACTTGCCAGGTTTCAGAGTTTCACATCCATAAAGTAGTAACTGACAGAGAAACAAACCTACAGAAACTTGTCAATAAATGCACAGAGAATCCAAGAGTCTGGTGAGCACTTAAATAGGTGAAACTCAAACAGATTTGTGACAATTGATAAAACAACTCTTGTAATTTTAAAATCATTCTTGGAATCTGTTCTTTCTTATTTCTTAGGGAAAGCAGTTAAGCTCCATTTTTATTGAGGCAGAAAACTACAATGGACTAGAAAATGCTGTAGTCATCAAACAGGTTCAGTTTCACTCCGCTTTCTCAATTGGAAGCTGAGAGAGTACAGCTTGGATAAACAGAGCATTGGGCCGGACCACCAGGCCCAAAGGATATCAATGGTATCAATGGTTCAGTGTTTGGCTGTTGGCTGGTAACCAGTGAAATACTCCACGGGTCAGTTCTGGGGCCCTATATCCCTCAACATTTTCATCAACAATGTGGATGATGAGAGAGAAAGCACCCTCTGCAGATCTGTGGACAACACTGAATTAGGGGGAGTGGATGAAACACCAAACAACAAAAGTTCGGTCTAGACATACCTTGAGAAACTTGAGGCTTGGGCCAACAGAAACCTCAGGCTGTTCAACAAGGAGAAACACAGAATTTTGCACCCGGGCTGAATAACCTGGAGCATCAGCACAGGCTGAAAACCAACTGGCTCAGTAACAGCCCCATGGGAAGTAACCTGGGGGTTACAGTGGATGTCAAGCACAGTATGAGCAAATGGCACATCCTCACTGCAAACAAGGCAAACCACACACTGGACTATGTTCATTAGGATGAATGCATCAGCAGATCAAGGGAAGTTATTACCCTCCCCTGCTTGGCACAGTGAGGCTGTACGTGGAATCTCTATCCAGTTTTGGGTTGGCAGGTTCAGAAGAGATTACAGGAAACAAAAGAGGGTCCAGCAAACAGCTGCTCAGATGGACACGGCCTAGAGTACACACCCTATGAGAAAAAGCTGAAGGAGCCAGGTTCGTTCTGTTTGACAAAGAGGAGGACCCGGGAAGATCCAACAGCAGCCTACAATCACTTGAAGGAATCAAAGATTAGAGAGCTGAACTTCTTGCAGTAGTTGCAGACGGTACAGAAAGGACCAATGGTCACAAGTCACAGCTTGGGAGTTTTAAATTGGGCAACAGGAAAAAAATTCTGCACTTCGAAAGGGAATAAAGCATCGGAACGTTACTCAGAGTGGTTGTGAAATCTCCATCGTTGGAGGTTTTTAACTCATCCAAAGCCACTGCTGACCTGATCTAGTGTTGCCAACAGCCATACTTTGAATGGGAATCAAGGAAACAGGATCAAGAAATCCCTTTACAATTTCTGTGATTTCACTTAGCTACTTCCCACTCCAGCACCACGGTTTTAACCCGTCTTCTTAACAGACCAGTGTTTTCCTTGTCTTCCTGTATTTGCTGGCCATCACTAGCTACTCCAATTACAGTAAAGAATACCTCCTGCTAAGAACAATAAAATTCTTGAGATTTACCTGGTCTTTAGTAAGTTTGTAACTTAGTTTTCAGTTCAGCACAGAGTATTACTTCTGCGACAATGTACACTAGTATTTAAAATACTAGCTTGATGTGAAATAAAAATAACCACTTAAAATTTTGTTCAATTCAGAAATAGTATACATTTATGAAAGCTCTTGATTAGCAGTTCCTCTGGATGACAACCAAAGAATAATCACCATTATTACCAACAGAGACAATAGCAACAGACAAGTTCCTTTGCGTCAGATAGGTATGTTCTTTAAAACAAAATTAAAGAGTTAAATTCCTGAAATCACATTCTGTCTCAGGACACATGACAAGCTGCTTTCAGACAAAATTTCACATGTGTAAGAGAATTTTAGCACTGCCACAGAAGAAAAAAATGGCCATGTAATTTTGGGGGGAGGCTTGAAAAGCCACAAGGAAGCTCGGAAAAAAAAACCCCACACAAAAAACCTGGTGCAATATATCAGCTAATAAGCCCAAGAGCAAGGATATAAAAGATAACTTGTTTTTCTAGACCTAATATGATACAGGACACCTCTTTAGTGACAAGAAGGGGCAATTTTTCTACAACCACATTAAGTTAGTTACAAAAACCAATTCAGATTTCATTTTTACCCCACATGAAATGAAAAACACTATGAAAGGGAAAGAAGAATCATTATAAAGATGTGGGGTTTGCACCTTCAATAAAGATGTGGTGACTCTGCACCTTCAATAAATCTAACGTTTGTTTTGTCAGGAATCAGAAAATACTTAAATCCCAGAACAGTAAGCAAAATAGTTTAAGTTCACTGACTTGAAAAAACATTCTTTTATGCTACAGAGCCTTAAAATAAATACTTACAAGGAACTATATCTTGGTTTTCATTTTCCTTCAGATAGAAGTGCTAGAATAAACATTCTTACTAGTTTACGTTGCTGTGTTTTTATGAGGTTAATAACTGAACTGTCAATCAAGGCCTGTATAAATACAGTAGTTAAATACCTTCTGCTTGAGAAGCAGTTTTATTTACAAGAGAGCTAGCCAAGATTTCCAAAGGACTGCACGGTCTGGTTTGCTTTGATCTCTTTTAAGCACGAGTTTCTTTATACCTCTTGTTTTGTTATTTATTATACCCTTTGTGTAATCAGGTACGGAAAGAACACCTGTGTAGAACAAATACTTCAGGAAAAGTGTGACTAAGAGGAATAATTATGCAACACGCAGTTCACTAAAATAACTTGTGAAGTCATTTTCCAAGAGCACTTTTGTTGCCATACTAGCAAGAGAAGTAAGCATACAACGGGCTCAGAATAAAAATAGGGGAACATCACTTAAACCAAACATCACAGATACAACCTGGTACCTATATCAACATATTAATCAACACTCAACTTTGATACACAAACATGTCTGTATATATGCACGTATATAAAATTATAAATAAAACATATTTTAAAATAAATTATATATTTTACAGATAGTTATTTTAAACCAACTTTTTAAAGAAAGTTGAACTGTGTATATGCATGAGTGCACATGTGTGTATGCACATACATATGCACGTATACACATACATACAAATAAAATTAAGAGATACTACACATCTCTAGAAAGTCTCCAAGAACTCTGTTCAACCACTGCCTATGTAAGTATTATCTTTAATCTCTTGCCACAAATTTAGCATTGTGAATTTTACCTCCAAACAACCCACACTCTTTCTCTCTGTCTGGGAGTATTCTGTCAAGAGTAACTGCTTTTTACTCAGTATGATGAAGTTAATGAATAAAGGATGTGTACATTATGCACGGAACAAAACAGAATAATTACATCAATTCATATTAATGAAAACTTTTATCGCTACAGCAGAAACTAAATTATCTATTCATGTGGTTAGGTTTACAGTAATTTTTGTTTCATCGAATGCGTTTTACTCACTCGGTAGAAACAAACATTAACGTTATGCCCCTAATTTATTTAAAACAAATGAATGGACTGAAGTTACCTCAGGCCAACATATACATTTTTCAGGATGTTTCACTTTGGGTAAACTTTCATTCAGGTCACTTGACCGTGTTCATCTTCCTATTTTCTGGCTCTGACTTAAAACAGCATGTTACGAAGAGCCTCCCTGTTCAGGAAAGCACAGATATACATTTGCACACCAGTGCTTTTAAGTGCGTGTTTAGGTCCCAAAGATTTGACTGAGATTTATCTTTTTCTGACTCTGTATATACAAAATAAAACCTTGAAGTAAAAATCGTTCTGCAGATTTTAGGCAGCTCTAAACATACATTGTGTTCCTAAAATCACCAGAAATCATACAGATGCAGACCATCCTCAGCCTCAAGGAGAACAGTTCATATTTTCTGCTACAGCAGATTTTAGATAGTTTTAGATTAGACTTGTAAAGCTAACAGAATAATTGAAGCAATAACACAGAGGGAAACAGATTTCTTTAGAAGCTTGTTTTCAATTTGTGTCTGTTTCTGCACAAAGCTTTCATAAATTTTACCTTCAATTTACAAGTTAATAGCACCTTATGATCATTATTCCTATTATAAAGGCACTCAGAAATAGGAAGCCTGTTCAAAATTACGTTTAAACAAGCATATTGTTATTGAACTATTAATCAGCAAAAGCCGTAACGGTTATCTGAGTCAGCCTGAACTTTTGCATGTTTTCTTGAGACAGTTCCGAGATTAAGTCTTCTAAATCTGTCAAAGTCAATTAAAAAAAGGGCCAGAGCATTAAAAACAAAGAAGTTGAGCAAAATAAATGGGGCCTATTTTTGGCAGACAGAAGGGAGAGGGATTTTTTAACAAAAACAACCCCCTCACAAGAAAAAGTACTGCACGAAATCCTTAATAACTACTTTGCAAGCATTCACTGGAACAACTAAGGTGGCACAGAGGGAATATGCTGCAAAACGTGGCACAGAAGGAGCTAGAGGAAAAGGACCAAGGGCATTTTAAATGGCTCAGTCATGTCATGAAACCTCACTGTCATTGACCTAATATTTCAACTGAAAAGCTGCAACAGACCAAGGTTGCCAAAGAAAATCCACTAGGGAATCATTAATGAGATCCAAGATAAAGCGATCCCAACTCTTCCTTCCACAGCATGTGGTCCAAGAGGTACAGAGCTCGGAAGCCAGTTTGGTGAATCTGGCCATACTCACGTCTCCCTGCTGGAGCTGGCACAAGAGGCTCAGCACTCTGCTGCCTCACCACTGCCCTTCCTGCAGACCCATCGCTGCGGTCAGCATCCTCTCACACATAGCTGTGCCTCAGCTGGCACACAGGACTTATGCCAGTGGTGTGTCTCCAAGTCAGCACCAAGTGTTTATGGGCTAGAGTCACTCTGAGTGTCACCTCTAGTAAAACTCTCCTAAGGGCTATCTGGTTTTATGACACTGATGTGCCATTACAGCGTGACCACATCAGTGCCAAAGTGTCTTTGAGCTTATTCCAAAATAGTACTGGCCACTCCTCTGTGGGCAACACAGAGCCATCTCAGAAGTCCTATCAGAGCCCAGTATGATGCACTGCAAATGTCTAATAAAGTTGCTGTTAAGATTGACAAAACATTACTGACAAAACACAGATTTTTCAGCTGTTAAGTTATAAATAATGGAAGCGTTAGCCTGCCAGATGTGAAACATTCAACAGGAATCATGCTGTATTTTATGTACTTTAAGCTACAACTCTAGAGTGGCTTAGTGAAAAGGAAGATAATACCAGATTCATTTAATTTGGGGATAATATTATGAAAAGAGAGGTTTGCATCAGAATATTCAATTTGCAGTGTTTTCCTCTAAGCCTTCACAGTGTAAGATGCAATTATTTATGGTCTTAAAAACCTCAGTATTCATACAAAACCTAAATGTTACAAGAAAAAGAACATGTTCATTTAGGAGAGAAAAAAAAATCAACTTAGTATTTTTAAAAGTTAATTTCGTTTTACTCAGTGACCTTCAAGTGTGCAAGCAACCACTTACTGAAGAGTGCTGAACACTCAACTTGCAATAAAAACAAAGCAAGCAGAGGGCAGTTGTGCATGTTGACTGCTCACAGCCAATAGCGCATCTTCAAAACCTGTTCATATCTACATAGTTTTCATCTTATTATAATTAGAAAATAAGTTTCTCCTTTCCAAGTGCTTGACATTACTGATAATCATCAACATTTACTGACAGCTATCAATGAAAGTAAAGACTTAAAGAAGTCTTGGCACTTAAAGTTGCTCCTTTCTTTTCAAATATATCTAAACCAACATTGAAAACATGGCAGCATTCATACTCAGTTTTCTAGCAGCATGAATATTTACCCCACAAAAAATGTGTGTTGACAGCTAAGTACTTTTCTGCAGATGCATTTCCCCTTCACTAGAGTCTCAATACAAAGGAGCTTCCCTCCTCCCAAAATGCAGATATATACATATATACACCGGTTACTTCATGTAAAAATCACCAAGTTGCACTGTACCATTTCAGCCTTGCTTAAAAAACTACTTTTAAATCAAAGAGTTGAAGCTTTTCCTTCCTGGAACCTCCTCCACCAAGGTGAGAAGCTAAGGGAATCCTCCCCACCCCACATACTTTTAACCCCAGCCTCTACCAAGGCCACTGGTTATTCTTTCTGAGGACTTTGCAACATTTATATTCCAACCCAAAAAAATTCCGTTCTCAGATAAGCCAGGATGATCCTTTTTTATTACTCTAAAGACTAAAGTTTGTCCTAAGTCAAACGGCAAATTGCCTCAAAGGCAATTTCTGATCATGCTCATCCTCATCCTCAAAAAAAAAAAAAAAGAAAGATAAAAGCCAGAAATACCAGGTATTTGATGAGAAGAGTCTTGTCTAGTAACAAGCAATTTGCATTGGACTAGAGACCAAAAAGGTCTCTGACATATATGGGTGTGTATAGCACTGGCCTACAGACCACTGGTCTGTACTCCAGTATTATATATACGCATTTATATAGTGCATATATAGACAAGACATAGACACGTATATATGTGTGTGTGCAAGAATTTAGGTGAAAGTATCACTATTACTACTGTAACTCATTTGAGCAGAAGAGAATTCCTCTATGATGAGAAATTTAACTACATTTCCAAATTAATTAATTACTTTATATGTAAGTTATTTTGACTTTCATGTACAGATCTGCATTAATTATCACAATATATATTCCATTTTATTTTTAGAATCTCTTCATCTCATGACATCCTCATTTTTCATGTGATGAATACTGGAGCCTACAATCAACTAGAGCAAACATTTACTTTAGATTATTTGCAATCTGTAGCAACACTAACAGGAAAAAAAAAATACCCGTGAAAAAAACAGAATGATTAAGCATACGCTACACCCCAGCTTCTTGAAAAGTGCACGCAATCAGCAAATCTACATTGTAAATTGACTGCACAATAAAACTGGAAATGGATATTGAATAGAAACATGAGAGGCAAAACTCATCGGCCTACAGAACTTACTGCTGTTCAAAGTCCTACTTCAATCAATTTGCATTAAACCAAGTGTGGTACTCAGGGGTCTTCCACATGCCCCTCAGAGCACTGCTCCCACCCAGAGCAGCCAGCGGGGGGCTGTGCCAGGTCGGCCGGGGCCATGGCTGCCCCCTCTCCAGAGCCACCGCTCGGGCAGAGGGCAGGCCATGGCAGCCCCCTCTCCAGAGCCACCGCTTGGGCGGAGGGCAGGCCATGGCTGCCCCCTCTCCAGAGCCACCGCTCGGGCAGAGGGCAGGCCATGGCAGCCCCCTCTCCAGAGCCACCGCTCGGGCGGAGGGCAGGCCATGGCAGCCCCAGATCCTGCAAGCACTGGAGCCAGCGCTCAGTGGCAGTGGGGCTGGGGGACAGGTCGCAGCTGACAGCATGGTAGCTAGGCAAATTAGGATACGGAACTAGCATCCTCCAAAGATGAAGTGACAGACAAAACTAACATAAATACCTGTGCTGTGAAGGGCCTGGTGAAGGGGTGGTTGTTTTCTCCAAAGCACACTATGATATACCTGTGCAGAGCACACTTTCTGTAAACAAGTATGAATAGGCTAATTGCAAAGACTCCTTTCCAACCCTTCCTCGCTACAGTATTTGTATTTATGTGGCTAGAATTTCATTCTAAGTCTTGTAGATTTGAAATTATCATAACATGTAAGAAAATCACAATCCCAAATCAAGTATACAAAAACTAAACTAAATCCCTCTACTGTGTTAACAGGACCATTTTTAAAATGTCAGTTATGTGGAATTCAAAGTATCATTTAGCCAAATACACACACACACACTCACAGCAGCATTAGAAGTTTTGATAGAGTCTTTCTCAGAAAGAGAGAACCCAGATAAAACTGTTTCTTTCTTTTCACTAAAAAGCTCAACCTGTATAGTTGCACAGACCACAGTAAAGTCTTCACGCAACTTTTATCTCTTCTACTTGCAAGAGCTGCACAGAGTTGTTATTTTTGAAGTATTAATTTTCCAGTTCATTATTTCCTTGCCCATGCTAAAATTAAAAAGATGCATCAATATTTAATGAAAACAGGATAGGATTGCATCTCCTGTAGAGTATGACATAGAGTAGGCCCTTCAAGTTTCCAGTGAACCCATAAGAGTGAAGTTTGGCATCAGCCCAGAGTGCTGCTCAAGAAGCATAATCTAGTATTGCCATGTCCTCAGATTGAGACAGACAGTTCTGGCTGACCTTCCTAATGCCCTTTCAATGATTGCAAAGCCCAGCTCAACATGCTTTCTTGCCTCTGCCCTCCAGTAGGGATGGCCACTGCAGATATAACTTAAAATTTCTGTCAGCAGAGTTAAGCATCCCCTCACTCTCTTTGTCATGGAGGCCCATTCACACAGTTGTTCTACTGCGAACACCCAAAACAACACAGGAATGTTTGGAGGGGAGGGGAAAAAAAACCACCACCAAACCCCCAAAAAACAGAAATCAAAACAAAAACCCAAACCCACCATTCTTTTACATATGCCTGGGGAAAAAAAAAAAAAAATTAAATTGGGTTACTGATCAGATATAGGATATAGTTCAGTCATTCAATCCAATGCTTCACAAGTGATCAAGACCATCAAATAACGAACTACCACTGTGTTGTTACTACATAAACACCTCAGCTGCATGGCAATTATAATGTACAAAAATAACATGAACAGGTAATGAACATAACATCAGCAGACTGAAAGCAGCAAGAGACATGACAGGCCTATAATTTTTGTATAAAGGATGCAATATACGAATTGTTATATAAAGCATGCAATATACGAATTTTTAAAGGAGACAAGAGAAAAGAGGAAAACATAAAACAAAGTACGTTAAAGAAACATGGCAGTGGAGTTAAGTTGCCAGTACTGTTCCAACAAAGCTTTCTTCTGGAAGTCTACACAAACTCTCCATCACCCCAATTCTATCATTTTCATAGGAACTCTTCCTGAGAAAACAACCAGAAAGTCCATCCTTTTTTAGACAGATACCCAGAACAGCCCAGCAATAAAACAGATTTAAAACCCTAATCTAAAATCAGGCAAACTAGAAATGTATGCAAGGTCCTAATGGCGGCATCAGAGAGTTGGTCTCTGTCCACAGACAGACTCTGCCCCTTAATGCAAACAGCACATCCTGCAGGCAACAGAACAAGCAGCTCAAACGCAGATGACTTTCACACAAGCTCCTATAGATGCAAGCTGCTAAAATGCTAGTGCTTTTGAAGTAAAATGCTACATTTAAAAGTGGGGGAAAATAATTATTTTGCTTTAATACATGAATTCTGTTCCAGCAAAACACTACACAAAACAAGTCTAGAGCTCCCGAAGGGAAGTGCCCAAGCGCAGCTGCACCCCAGGGATGTGGCTGCAGGGAGCTGTGCAGCAACGGTGACACCTCGTGGTGCCAACCACTGAAACACAGACCTCTTCCCAAACACAACCTACCTTAAATCCACCACCGGGTTCAGAGGAAGAAGCTTTACAAACAAAACAGGCAAACAATCTCTACATCATTCTCTCCTAAACCAGTATCTCCTGTAGAGACAGGAGTCAAACTTGAAATCGAATCTCTGCCTATGTTTTCATACCTCCTGTTTCTCACTGGCCTGTCTTTAGAAGCGTTTTCCCATTCCCTGTTTCGTGGTACAGATGACTACAGGTGGGAAACAGTAAAACTGACTACATACAATGTTTAATGAAAACTGGCAAAATGAACAGAGGAAAAAAAAAAAGAAACCAGCCCAGCTTTAACATCTTTTGGTCAAAATGATTACAAAGAAATTACTGTAAACAAAAAGCTTGAGAGAAGCAAGTTGACAGTGCCAGTTACACAAAAATTAACATTGTTTTTAATGAATTAAATTCAAACATATAAAAATTTACTTTCTGGTATCTCCCATCCCCAATAGATGCTGAAATGCATTACTTTCTGCAGCTTCACAAACGGAAATCTCAGATTGCGTTATCTCACCACACTGCATGTTTTTGAGAAGTCAGTTTTCCTTCCCACTGCAGAAGTTAGTGTGACGTTTCTCCCTGGGACACAAGCTTAAAAAAGCTGAGGTACATATATCTTTCAGTAAGTGCTCAATATCAAAATTAAAAAAACCCACAACTTTAATGTTGTTACAAAAACAAAGTGAGAAGGCAAGAAATAAGAAAACACTTTTTATTGCTCTGCTTGGGTTTCAGGGGTTATGGGAGTGAATTCCAGGTTTCAGTGAGGAGTGATTTGGGTTTACAACGAAGCAGGGATAATCTCATACAGTAGGGGAGATAACATTTAAAATTGTCTTTAGGTAAGAGTTATTTTCTAAGTGAAATCTCCCTCTAATCTCCCACCTGTATTTATTCCTCACATTCATACATGCATAGTAACTAATTTTTCAAGTGACACCTGAAATTAAGCATTTCACACAGCTAAAATGGCACCTATCATCTAAAAGATGAAAGATTAGTATCATCCCAGGACATTTAGTTTCTCATGATGTGCATGAAAATTATGTTAGCAACACTAAGGAACCACTATATAATGAGTAAAAAAGATAGTAGAATTTTTGAAGGTAAATCTTAACAATTGTCTTCTTTCAGAAACTGCATACCTTGACTGTGATTTGAAAATCCATTTGGAATTTCTGAAACGGTTACCAGAGTACCTATACTGTGACCACTCTATGGCCCTGCAGACTCACCCAGCAGTATTTTTTAATGATTTTATTCTGCATCCGGGTCTATTGTTGCATCCAGGGTTATTTTCACATCCCTAGTAGAGCAGGAACCTCAGCTACAGAGCACAGGGCATGGGCATGCTTCATTTGCTGCAGAAGCTAAAGGAAGAGGCTGAAGGCCAAAGAAAACATGAGGGTGCTTGTGCACTAACTGGAAGGCAGAGAAAAACAGGAATCCTCAGGACTGGGGAGTTTTAAGAGTAAGATGATAATTGGTTTTACATAAGAAAGTGGAATACTAGAGGACCTGGAGCATGACTACAGAGTTCAAGGGCAGAAACCCTTGGAAGAGAAGCAGCTTTGCAAGCTGCAATTTTTGGAGCTTGGAAGAAAGAGACATGAAAGAGGGAGAGGGTGTTCCACAGTAAGATGACCAAAGCGAAAAAAACCTAATCTCCAATTAGTAGGGTTAAGATTACCTCCAGGCCTGCTCTAGAGGTAAGGAAACACACAAGTGACCACTGCCTCTCTCTCTTCTTCACCCCCCTCTTTTTGCTACCAAGACCAATAGGGCTAGTTTGTGACCACAAGAGAGACAGGGCATTTGAAAGAGCTGCTGGTATCAAAACCTCTCAGCAACTTTCCCCTTCTGTGAAATTGCACCCGAGTACAAATTAACTCTCAGTGCTTAACAGCAGATCTTTTTGGACTTACCACTTATTTCTTGGCAGTGCAGTTTAAGCAACACTAGATGTTTTTGTAACATTGTGATTCAAATATATCCACAAAGCAAGCAAAATTTTCAAATTGTTGTTGGCTAAGGTCATGTTTTGCAAACTTACAATTGGTACCAAGTGAAGCTTACCTGTTTTTTTTTGAATTTTCATCTTTCCCTCTTTTAACCCCAAAAATTCTTGTAATCAGAGCACTAAAAAGAAGTGTAGATGAATTTCTTACCTAAAGGAAAAAGAAAAGAACATCAACTATGTTTTAAAAATCCCTTTGAAATTGTACTAATATTTTTTTTAAATACAGCCACTAATGCACAGTCAAAAACAACAGCTGAGTGAAAGACAGAGCATGCCTGCTGTTCAGAGGTTAGCACATGGAAACAATTCATAGCATCTTTCCTCTTGACCAAGATGGCACTAACAGAAAACTCAGATTTTTTTGGAGATGTTCATCTTTAATTTAAGGGATATATCCAGATTTCCAGTGGTTCAAAGCATTCACCCTTATCCATGGCAGATCATGAAATGTTCTACATTAATATGCCATATGGAATACTATCTTTTATTGAAAAACTAAGTAACAGTGAGAATGAAAGTAAATGCACTCCTTACTAGCTAGGTGCACTGACTCAAAATTTAACAGCCAGATACATTTTTATCTATAAGGTTATCTTTGTCCCCCACTTCTTGTCCCCAACATTTTGTCAGCGCTTCACGTTAGAGAAAAAAAAAACAAAACCAATAAACATGACCAAAACTATGATTTTTTTTGCAGGTCTACATTATTCTTTATTGTACCTTAAAATATTACACCACGTAACATTTCAGAAATCATGGTACTGCCATTTATAAACATGACCCAAGTTTCACTGAACAGCAACACTCTATATCCTGTTGCATTAGAGAAGCAAAATTAAGAATTAACTTACTGCCCAGACAGGTGACATAAAACCTAGAATTGCTGCTTGTATTCCATCTGCAACATAAGGCATGATGTTTTCACCTAAACGTGTATCCCTAAACAGTGCCCGAAGGATATTTAAAGCATGAACCTGTGAGGGTAGAAGAAATACAAGAAAAATATATATTCATTGGAAAATATCCTAAATTTAAGGTGTTAATTACAGCAATGAACATGTGAAACAAAAATAATCCATGTGCACATTTACACCACTTTATTTCCGTAATAAATACAAGAATACCACTATTAAAAATATATATTAAAACAGTGCAGCAGTAACACTGTTAAAAATAATTACAGTTTAAAAACATATTCCTCTAACAAGTACGGTCCAAGCATTGCAAGCAAAGGCCAGCATTCTTTTTTCCTTAGCTTATCATGGCTGTAAAAACAACTTTCAAAGTTTAGAATCATCTTTTCCAACATTCTTGACATGCTGTAGATATTGTGAGAAAAAATAAACTACAACTCACAGGAGGACAATATTAAGCTAAAACTGACAGCCAAGCTTGTTTCACCATATGGAGCATTTTCTGATATTTCTCTACTCTCTGTAGGGGAAGGTGGTAATCTGTGTAGCTTCACAGACTTTGACAACGCTACATAAATTTATGCCAGCAGCAGATCTAGCAGATCCAGTAGAACATACTTCTATGTGTTGTCAACAAATTATGGCTTGCACTTACAAACAGAAAGATTAAGTATTTGATAGCACCATTTGGAAGATACAGATCTTGACTTTAAAATAACATTTTTATGCATTCCAAATGTATATATTTAAGTTTCAGAAGTTACTAAGTACGCATAAAATCACTTTTCATGTAGTATTTTACTGTATGCAATATGATTTATGCAACTTATTTATTTACTCTAATTGTAAACAAATGCTTGCTTGTTAATTTCCTTGTAAAAAGGAAAGTACTTATCTATTTGTTTAGAAATATAGTACAGGGAGTAAATTGATCATATAAATTCAATCTGAATATGACTGTATTTGCTGTACTAGAAAAAAAACATACTAAACTATATCCAATCCATTTTTTAGTATCTTACACACTTGCAAATTCCAGTGAATTCATAACCTCTCCACACTCAAACGCATTTTAAAATCTAGCTATAGATAATGAAAACAAAATATCCTTACTAAAAACACACAAATTTCCTTAACTGTTTGAAGTAATGCAAACACTTTTTTGACATTCTGATGAGAGGCTGTATTTTACCTGTGGAATTACACTTGATGATTCATTCAAAGGTGCAGCCAAAGATATCAATTCTTTCATTGTCATTTTCAGCAAATCTGTTTTGCTCTTCTTTGGCTCTGAAGCTAACAAAGCCTACAGAAAGTTCAAAGAAAAAAAAAATTAAAAAATCAGGTGTTTCTAGCCATTTTTCTTTACTACCAGCTCTGCTCTGCTGCACGTTCCTGTATTTACCACATCGCAGCCTAGCTCCTGACCCTACACAAGGACTAAAGAAAAATTTGCAAAAGTAAGTTCCAGTTTTAACTTAGTTTTGTCCAAAGCTTCTTAGCATCCCATGTTTCAGTTAGAAAACTTTGCTCATGCACTATCCATCTGCATAGAAAATTTGCTTGTGTATAACATAATAATTTATCTCACACCAAAAAAATCATAGTATTTCTTACAGCTAAAGTATCTGGATATTATACGTACTTACATTTCCTAGTATGGACTTTGTTTAGTTTAGTAACATACATATTTAAGATGACACAGGCTGGCCAAAGAATAAATCCTCGTTTGCAAAACAGGATAAAGCAAGCAGCACATTTTTAAAAGGATAGAAGAGATGCATCCATCTCCAGATAGTTCAATGGGTAGCACATCCAGCTGAGATTCAAATACTCTAATTTAGTCCTATAAAATTCTGAACTGGAGTTAAAACAGTCTTTCTCTGTCTGTCTAGTAGCTCGTCTTGAATTTGTCCAACTTAGTATAAACGGATAATCATAAATCACTTATTTCTAGTAGAAAATTATTATCCTTTTGTGTTTTGGGGACCAGAGTCTGTTCAGCATCAGTTCAAACAAGATATTTAATAGTACTTTACGTCACATAAGAACAACCAAATGGATCAAACTGCAAGCCAAATGAAGTATAGAGGTTAGGCAGAAACCCAGAAGTAGTCACCGTCAGTTTATCAGTACCTTTAACGATGGGAGAAACAGAGGGAAAGGGAAAAAAGTATTCATGAAGTATAAAATAGAGGAGAATGAACTGAAAACTAAAATTTTATAACCTAAAAAGGTTAAAGCTCTAACTACTATTTTCCCACATTTTGCTCAACCACTAATTGGACCTGCACCTTTGTACTATTAGGTACTAATATTTCTACTTTAAATAGGTCATTTAAAATGCTCATAACCTTTAAAATTACATATTATTATTAAAGCAGATGTGTTTTAGTCAAACGAGAATAAATGTCACAGGAAGCAGATGGCAAAGAGACCACACCGAGTCTCAATTTTATGCATTAATAAAATAACCTTATTATAGTACTGTTAGGATATGCATTACAACTTGTATTTTTATTATCTAAATGCAACATACTTAATTCATTTTACTGAGTGCCACAGACACATTCAGAACTACTGCCAAAAAATGCTATCGCCTCTCTTTACAGTAAAATTACAATTTAAAAACAGATTATTTCAGACTAATCCCAACGTTCATTTCAAACCTTCTCATTAATTGACCAGATTAACTTCGTACTCTTCCAGAGCTGTCAAAATAGAAGCATCTGACCTCTTTATCCAAACAGCTATGGCACAGTGCAAAATTTGCCATATGGACTTAGTAATGTAGGCCAACTGCAGACTACACACGTCTTCTGCAATGGGATACCGCTGTGTCCACCTAGTCCTTACATTAGACAGTGTAACATTGTACATGAAAAACTGATTCAAACATGTTTGCTTTTTCACATTCTCAGGATTCATGTTAGCTAATGCCCACTGGATTCAAACTCTGTGGTGTGAATAGGGAAACCAGAAGACACGAAATCACCAAATTCATTTTGTAGGCAACTTACAGATATAAAAGGGAAAGATCTTTAACTGCTGAAATTGAAAAGGAGGTCTCTAAAACCAACACCCTCCTTCTGAGCTCTGATGCCTAGCGCACACACATCGAGCAAAGCCAGGAGCAGGCTGTGACTGACACAAGAGAGGTCAGACAGAAGCAGGCTGCCTCAACTTTCTCAGGGCAAACTTGGAGTGGAAAACAAGCAAGATGAATTATTCTGGCAGAGAAAGCATGCTCCCAGCAGTCCCTGAGATTCTTGGAACGTGCTTGAGACTATCCTTCAGCGAGCGGAGAAAGTTACAAATTCTGTAGTTAATCTTGGACTCCTGTCTTAGAGAACCGGTTGAAAATTAAAATGATGGAGGTTAATTTAGGGGAAACCAATCACGGCCACATTAAGGAACAAAGGAATGGAAAGAGGTTAAGTGTAATCTGCAAGATTGAATCTGCAGTGACTGACCCCACAAGGATGCAGATGAGCTGCTGCATACTACCGCAAGGCACTCGGGAGGAGGTGGTACTTCTAGCAGAGACAAAACACTGCCAGCCAACAGAACAACCGCCAGTTCTGAACTTGGCAGAAGCCAGAGACTGGGATGTGTGGAGCTGATGGTAACACGAGGAGTAGAAGACTGCAGGAGCATGGACCCACGCTCATCAATGTAAGTCTTCAGTAACCTGCTCAGTCACTGCACTCAAGACTGTCGGTCAACATGAGTTAGTGTGACTATTACTTGATCCTGCTTTATTACTCTTGAGTGGACTTCCCGAGTTCTTTGTAGTATTTTCTAGGCCACCATTTCACAATTCTATGATGGTGTGTTCATATTTTACTACTCTCCCACTTTGCATGGAAGAAGCACAGTTACATGGTTAACAGAGCCTTATTTAATCTGTGAATTAATTTATGAATTTGCCAGGATTATTACAGTGGCCACACAGAGCCTAAGCTCAGCCTTTTGAAATTCTATTTGAATCTAGCTCGAGCCAAAAATCTCAAGAGTCAATAGAGCTGCAGTGACAAACATGGTGTAATTACATGTGGCTTCTTGGTTGCACAAAGGCAATCAAAGTCTGTGTAAAAAAAAGTAACCGTTTGACCAAAAGGGGTTGAAGTAAGAAAAATAAATACATAAGTATATTCACCAGAAAGGACACAAAAAAAATTAAAAATTAAGTCACAGGTAATAACATTAGTTGATACCTGTATGTAGAATGGAATTCCCGCACTACGTCTGGTTGCGCAGAGCGTAGATGAAGGATCACAAGATTTGATTTCTTCTAACACACAGCTTAGCCACTGCTCTGGCATCTTGCGCAGACTCTCACTGTTACATCTACATGAAACAAATACATAAGAAACTAGGACAGAGTCAAAAAAAGCATTTAGTGACTTTAAGAAATATTTCTTACTATATAGGAACATCTGCAAGCATATGCACAGATTTATTTTTTTTTTAAGAAGACAGATATTAAAAAAAGGTACTGTACATTTTTCCAGTGTTGGTACAAATTATATTAACGCTACTTATTAAGTGCCACTAGGAACAGACATTTCACTGAACACAAAAAAGGATTCTGTGCTTCAGCACTGCAACCATTCTCTTCTACCAAGAACTATTATCCTGTTCTGGAGAAGAAAACAGAGACATATGCACATCAGTCACTGAGTAGGAAGTGACACTTCACAAATTCGTATCTTTGTTGCTACACTGTAGCTGATGCGTGACCCTTACAGTAACTAACATATACAATTATGTTTAAAACCATACAAAACAAAACTGAAGCCCCTCACAGTAAGTACATATTATGTAAATACCCCTGCAAACCTCGAAGCAGTAGAAGGAACAAAAAACAAGACATACTGCTCTTTTTAATGTACTACGTCAAACTTTTGGTAAAAGCATCTAAATTGCTCTCCTATCATCAAATACTCCTCCTCTAAAGTTATAAAACTCAACATTGCCTGAAAGTAAAAGACTTCCAAGGACAAAGAGAACGCAAGTCTACTTCAATTGCTGGTGCTGATCAGTTCAATGAAATGTACCATATTCAGTGTGCAAGACCAGCTCATTAATCTTACGACAACGTTCCAAAAGGATCATTCATTGTTACGAAAATTTCTATTAATGGGACATTGTTATTAAAACCTATCACACTGGTTTAACACGTGATTCAGAGTAGAAGAAAGAATTAATCACTGTGGGCAATACAACTGCAATTATCTCAACCATGCAGGACTTGCCTTACCTAAAAATATAAACTATAATTAAATTCATGATTAAGTAGGGAGACCTTACAGTAAGACTACAATCAAGTTTTCTACCTAAGTGACTGAAATAAAGACTTTAAAAGAAAAGCTAAAAAGCAGCAGGTACTGATGTGAAAACCAAAATCTAATGGAAGGTCTACACCTACTCTCTCCTTCTTTACCCTCCTCTTATTAAAGCAAGAATTTAGGTAGGCTAAAAATCTGATACTGAACAAGTGAAGCTTTAATCTGCAGTGAAACCCTCCTTTCCTTCTTTTACAAAATAAACAGAAAATCAGTAATGCAGAAAACAGGTCACAGGAGGTGCCAGAGAGGTCAGCAGAAGACAAAGCAGAAGACACAGCAGACTTCTTACTCTTCAGTAATTCCCTTAGGATTTCCACCACAGGTTTCCTACACTGCTGCCAGGCCTTCTCCCCATTTTCTAAGGGCAGCACCTCTTCAAAACAGCAGCCAGCATGCAAACCATCAGTCCAGAACCCAAGAGGAACATGGCTTCACAAAAGGGTAAGTCCTCTCATACCACAGCATGAAAGAAACCTGCCTCAAGCCTGTGACAGAAGCAATCAAATTCGTCTGGAAACTAATGGTGAGTTCTCTTTTCTTTGACTTTTCTCTTTCTGTTGCTGATAATTAGCTTCACCTGCTTACTTTCAGGACATGTTCCTTTGCTTGCTTTTGGGTACACAAGCAGGATGCAATTCTAGGGTTGAGACCACACAAAACTTCTCCATGGGTCTCGGCAGCTTCACAGTTCTCTTCATCCACGTCAACATGTACTACAAAAGCTACTACTTCTCATGATGTCTGCGGCTGGTCTTACCTCCCTAACTAAGCAGCATTTAAATGTCTTAGTTTAGTCATGCAAAGAACAGTGCTCATCTCTCTTCTGTATGTTATCTTAGTATTAAAACAAACATCCCACAAGACCTAGTCACATCTGCTGTGGTGCAGAAGAACACAAAGGAAAGCATTAAGGAAATATTTAAAAGTTGCTACGTAGCATACTGAGTATTTTATTCTTAAGTAAATGGAAGGGTTTTTTCCCCCTTCAGTAGTAGTAGAAAGAGGAGAAATATACTGAAATCCAATAAACTTCAGACTCCCTTAAAACTGTATTGCTTTCATCTTGCCACAAGTAATTCTACCTTGTTCAGTCACCCATCGAGTCACTTCTCTTTTTTTTTAAAAGGTGAAAAAGTTATTGCTTTAAAGTTAGAAACATTAGCAACTATTGACTTTGCAATGGAGATGACTACTCCCTTAAATTTGGCAGCTCCATCTCCTTATGGTCTGGCAAGAAGAATATTGTCTTAAGAAGCAGGTGGCCCTACATTTTAAGAATAATGAAGCTTTACAATGTAAAAATGGTGGACTTAAGCTCAAATGTCATTTTTCAGAATGAAACAGTAATTATTTTTACCAGATCAAACAGTGTTAATTAAAATATAACACAGTAACTTGATACACAAATAACTTAAGATGCAGTACAGTAAGTGCTTTCCCACAAATTTCTGCCTGTCCATCTGCCTGTTAGAACAATTTCATACATGCCCCAAACCCTTTCTGTGGTCAGTTTCAATGAGTGCAAAAAGCATGGCTAAAGCTAAACCCCTCTCCCTAACTCATATGGTGGTATGTTCTCCTGTCCAAGCACAAAGGGTCGACCTTGGATTTGGCCTTCCTGGATGTCAGTGGTTTGTGGCATAAACTTCACATGACCAGAAGCATTTTCTACATGGGTATATCCAGAAGTCAGTGTTTCCAATCACTGTAATCAGTGCCTATCTGGGGAAAAAGGGGGTTTCTTTCACCATTTTTCCTCTCTCAATACACCTGTAGTATTACTCTTTTTCACATAAGTAACACAATTTCTACTCTTTATAAGCTAGCCTCCATACTGACCCTGGCACTTCTCACACAAATAAGGAGGCAAGAATCTAGCCTCAGAAACACATTACTATTCAAGGTATAAGTCACCCTAGAAAATGTCTACTTTTAAGAACAACTCCTCTGAAACTATGAAGTTCTTCCACTTGCATCCTCCTTTTCACAGCATCTGCTCTAAATGACGCAAAATTTTCAAATTATATAGATACATTGAAAAAGATGCTGTTTTGAGGTTTCTCTAGCAGTAAAGCAGAGCAGAGAGAACCTTGGCTGGCCTCAAAATTTCAGGAGACACAGTATCATTATCCCTATCTCTCTTTTTCACCAAGCAGGTAAAGAAATCAGGGGC